>PVKM010002533.1:0-64220 GCA_004027735.1 Carollia perspicillata | reverse complement strand
CCTGTGTGCCTTGCGTGCTCTGCTCGTCTCCTCCCCGTATCTGGGGTCTGCAAGCTCCACGCCACCTAGGGCCGCCCGGCGTGCCCGAGCCTGGCAGCCACCTCGTTTTTCCTGCCGCCTGCCTACTCCGCCCCTCTTACCGGTTGGGTTGAATGGTCGTGGACTTCCACATTTCAAATTCTCTGTGTTCTGGTTGTGTTATTGTTTATAAATATTTGTTGTCCTTAATCTTGGTTGTGAGAGGAGGCACAGTGCTTCCACCTACGCCTCCATCTTGGCCGGAAGTCCTAGATTGTTTTTCCTTTAGAGGTGATTCAGAATTTTGCTACAACAAAAACAGTTAAACTTTTTTAGGATGGGAGCTGTTTTGCATTTTCATAACAATTAAAATAAGGATGTATTCTATACAATTAATTAATGTTTCTATCTTAAACTGGAATTACCTGTATTTTTCAGACTATAAGACACACTGCCCCCAACCCCTACCCCCAAATTTCGGAGGAATAATGGTTGTTAATGCTGCTGTTGAGTTCTGTTTACATTTACATGGGTGAAATATTATGTTATTTATATTATTAAATATTTTACCATATTTTTTGCTTCAACATTTTTTTCCCTATTTTCCTCCTCTAAAACCTAGGTGCATCTTACAGTCTGAAAAATATGCAATAAATAATGGATTTGAGAAAATGTTTAACCAGTATGTCCAGTATGTCTCTATTATGTCTTCTCACCTAACCAAGTTCCTTTATAGGCTCTTTTGTATTAGGTACACAACAGAAGTTTTTAAAATTTGAAAGTGGCAAGGACTACATGTTTATTCCATGTCATTTCATTTATTTTTGTAGGATTTTACATACCTTTCTTCCCCCTGAGGAAAGAATGTGGCAGATATATTGAGCTTCATTTTAATTTAACTTTTTATCTTTGGAAATATCCAAAATATGTGAAAGAGATAAAAGAGATGAAGCTTTATGTGGTGTGACCCATTGTAACAACTTACTTCAATTTATGATTGATCTTATTTCATATCCACATTTGCCCATTTTCCTCTCCTTAAACCCATATTAATTAGCTCCACTTTTAATTAGAAAACTGAAGCAGGGTAGTAATAGTGAATTATTCAATATTATCAGTGCAACCAAGGGAAACATTTCAATTTTTTGTGTGACCCACTACTTTTTCATTTGTTCAGGGGCCTCCTGAAGTTTACCAAGTCCAGTGTCATGGAGTAAACATTTTATTGCTTTCTGCTTCAGTTCTTGAGAAATCCAAGGTTTGAAATCTTAAGAGAAGAGTGTGTATAGATAAGAACGTCCTGGATGCCTATCCTGTTCTAGGACCATACTTAGGAGAACAGTGCTGATTTTAATATATTGAACTCACCATAGGAATCTAATTTTTTTAAATGCCTTTCATCAAAAGCATGACAGAAGTCCTTATATACAGTATGGTCTAAGCTTTGTTAAAAATAAAGGAGAAATACAGAAAAGAGGTACATGGGATGTTACCTATTATCATTTGAATATAGGACATTTTGCTTTTTATTTTACTGTATGAAAATAATTTTGTAATGATTATTCATTATGGTTACAATGGTAAGAAAGCTTTTATTAAAGATATCTTAAATAAATAAGATTCTTTTTAATGTTATTCAAATAAGGCTCCTTTTGGATGTCATAAATTTGGATGTGAATGGATAAAATTTTGAATTCTTGTGGGTGGTACCAAGTTGTATAATATAATGCAAAACATGGAATAAATGATGGATTTGACAAAACATTTAACCAGTATGTCTCTATTATGTCTTTCAGATAAAGCGGTCTAAATTCCATGAACAAATTGTAGGTTTGGATCTGACATGGAAGAAGTTAGTAACATTTTTGAACGAAAAACTGGAGAAGAGTGAAATGCAAAGTATAAATGAAGACTTAAAAGATATATTACAGGCTGCAAAACAAATAGGTATAGTTTTGTTTCATTTATTTAAAAACTACTAAGGATCAGAAATACATTTCTTTTAAATTATATATTATAGAGTGAAAGGCTAAAATTTCTAAGCAAACATTCATAATTACTGAAAGACCATCTTATGTCTTAAGGAGCTTAGGATAGAAATTAAACGAGTTATTACTGATATAATCAAACATGAAGGATTTATAGCACAGGTGGCAAACACAAGGCCTAAAGGCCAAATCCGGCCCTTCACCTTGTTTTATCCAGCCCAGGCACCTCGTTTCTACCTGGTGGCAGCACTGAGCTCCTTGCCTCTAGTTAAGGAGTACATTCCGCCCTTTGAAGGCAGTCGTGAGGCTGATGTGGCCCCTAGTGAAAAGAGTTTGACACCCTGTTTTATGGGAATTTAGAGTTGGAAAACCACTGCCTTACTTGAAATAAGGATAGGGTGAATTAAAATTTTAATGTAGCTTGAAGGAAACCTTAAAAGTCGTGTAACTCATTCTCTTACAGATGCTCATCTAGCACGTAATGAAGGGCAACACTGAAGCTGAACTTTGCTTCAGGTCTTGATATACACTAACATTCTCATCAATTGATTATATTTGGCAGAAATTACAATTAGAGATTGTAATTACTGTATGCTTAACACATGTTACTTTCCTAGGGTTGAAAACAAAATAAAAAAATTGACTGGTAAAACATCTGAGTTTGTTCATTGACATTTATTATCGCATCTCTGACTATGATAATTAACAACTATAGTTAACACTACTGTAGTTCTAAATTTTTCTAATTCAGGTTTGCTACCTGCAAAAGCTTTAAGCCAGTACTGTGGCCCTGTATAATGTGGCATCCACCTTGCTCTCTGACTTGGACTCATCCTTGCCTTCACTAACCGTGTTTCAGACTCATGGCCTTTTCTCACTTCCTCAGACCCACTGACTTGGTGCCTGTTTTGGGGTCTTTGTCCTGCTATTTCCTTTGCTGAGAATGTTCTTCCACTCTAATCCTAGAGTAGTTATTGTTATTCTGAACTCACCTAAAAAATTGTTTCCTTAATGAGGCCCTCACTGACCATCTAGTCTTTTATTATTACCCAGTCACTCTTTATCTTATAAACCTTGGGAGCATTTTCTCTGTACCATTTATCATTATCTGATATTTTGCTTGTGTACTTCCTGTTTTTTGCCACTAGATACAAGTTTCATGAGAATAGGATAGTATTTTTCTTGTTGAATACTCTGTTCTCATTGTGTAAAATAGTACCTGCATATCTTAATGAAGTTTCACTTGATAAGTAAATGATAAAAGTTTTCTCAGGTGATTTCTTTCTTGGTAGAGAGAAACTTAAATCATTACCATATGCTGGTTGGCAGTTTTTCTTACACCAGCTTTGAAGGGCGTTTCCCTTCAAACACACCCATGTGTGTGATGTATCATGTGTGTGATACATCACACACATGAAGGTTTATTTATGCTCATCAGCTCTTTAAATTTATTTTTCAAATATTTTGATATTTATCATTGGTTTGTATTATGGTGTATAACATTGAAATTAATGTTCTCATTGTTTTAAGTTGTGAAAGTACAAAGCGAATGTTGTGTATGGTTGTGCATTTAGATGATCTTTTAAAGTTCAAGGACATTAGTAAAACTTGAGTTTGCTGAAGCCTAGGGGAAACAGAGCTTACTTTGCTGAAATTTGTGGTGGCATCTGGCATATAATCACATTTTATATTTTAAGAATATAGAGGCAATTAGGTTCATTGAAATCAATGCTGTCTCCAGTCTACCTAGGTCACCTTGACTAGGTCCTAACCTTCTGGACTTCACTATCTTTATTTCTAAGATATTAAGGCCACTGAGGGGTGGTCTAATAAAGTACTCTTCAAAAACTGCAGTGTTCTCCCCCTTCTTTAGTTTCATTATAAAAATGCCTCAGAATATTTAGCAAAAACAGTAGTAAATATTGAGCTTATTCAGTACCACAACTAAATTATTTCTTTATGTAAATAATGTAGAAATTAAGATGAAAAAAAACCCTTCAGACTACTTCTCGAATATCTCTATCAAGTCAAAAATCAGTGCTTTAAATATCAGTCATTAACTGTAATTCTAGGAGTTTTGCCTGTCCGTGAAACATCTGATTCATACTCAGGGACTAATCTGTTGACTGATGTGTTTAAGGAATCGATTATTTTTAAATGTAATATCGCAGAAAAATATTTTTATGACAAATAAAATCTTAGGGTTGAATTTAGGTAAATGCTCTGTTATATGTACTTTTTAATGCTGTGTTTAAGTTAAATAACTATTAGCTTTAATGAAACTAATAGTTGACTAGTAGTCAGCTATTCTTTCTGCAATCCTAGATTCTTTCCATTTCTCCTAGTCAGAGGCCAGAATATGAAAATACTGCTGATACTTGAAATGTAATTAAAACTAGCAGCTTTGACAAGATTAATCTTATGGTAAATATGTCTTTGTGATTTCTCTTATATTGCTCTTTTAATACAGATATTTTTGGTGTAATTGTGTTTAACAAGGTAGAGCAAGAGAATAAGTAAAAAGAACAATCACTTATATTTTAATTGAGTACGATATAATAATATGAGGTACTTGTTTAAGACCATGCACACTGACTAGAGTAATAGGTGTTTTAAGCAGGTGGGGACAGCACGGAACATGGTGTCCAGTCCTTTCATTTTGTATGTAAAGAAAATAAGGCTCATTAAAGATTTAAGTGAATCTCATGGTTGATTTGTGGTGAAAGTAGGCCTATCCCCAAATTTTGAAACAGTAACACGATGGAAATTCTACATTCTTTACTTTCCTTGTCAGGTTCTGTCAAGTCTACTTTTCAGCTGCTCTTGAAATCACTTCCGGTACATGTTTGCCATCCTCTGGTTTAAGCCTTCACCGTCTGCTGTTTGAACTGTTGCTTTAGCCTGTTGCCTCAGCCTTCTTTTCCTTATTCGTCTTCTTGCCTGTGACTAGACTGATCTTCGTAAGAAGCAAAGCAAAGCTCATTTTTATTTTCAGCCCACTCTTTAGACTACATTCCTGCAAATGGAATTAGAAAAGCTCCTTTATGAGTTGAAGCTATGTACCTTTTCATTTCTTTCCATTCTGTCACATGAAAGCTTTACTCTTAACATATACAACATTTACTATCTTAATTTCCTGAACAGTGCTGTTTTTTCCTCTTTGACGTTTATGTGTTCTAGTAATTTTCCCCATTGTGTTCATCTGGGGAAATGCTTCTCATCTCTGAAGAAATGGCTTAGGCTTCATGTATATCTTGTTATTCCTTTCTAATGTTAGTAGTGTTCCATTAGATTATCACCTATTTCATACTTTTTAAGAGTACTTTCTCACTGTTGGGTAATTGTTAAACCTGTTCCTTCCCTGAAGGACTGTGAATGCCATGATAATATGGGAATTCCACAGATCACAGTGTCTTTGTACTCTAGTGCTTAATGTGGTATGGGGTATACAATAGATGTTCAATAAATAAATGAAGCATTGAATATCCAACCCAAATTCCTATATGAACTTTGCTACCTTTAATACAGACATTGTGTTACAACTTTTGTACAAGTGGCAACTGTTGTTATTTTAAAGCATTTTTCTTCTCAGATTTGTATTAGTATATTCTCATACCTATTTACAATTTTATTCTTCCCTCTTTTTTTTTTTAAGATTTTATTTATCCATTTGTAGAGTGGAAGTGAGGGAGAAAGAGAGGGAGAAAAACATCAGTGTGTGGTTGCCTCTCATGTGTCCTCTACTGGGGACCTGCCCTGCATCCCAGGCATGTGCCCTGACTGGGAATCCAACTGGTGACCCTTTGGTTCATAGACTGGCACTCAGTCCACTGAGCCACACCAGCCAGGCTTATTCTTCCCTCTTGATTATTGTACTAATAAAATGGAGCTTTAGGGAGAAAATATTATAAACTGTTTAACAGTAGTATTCTTGGCATTTAGTTTTAGTTTATCTAAATACTCATTGTAGACCTTGCTACCTCCTTTGGATTTTGACGCGGAAATATAGTTATATAAACCTGTATTCTGTGCACAGTGAAACCGTGTCAACATTTTATGTGCTTCAAAATAAAAACAGTTTTGAAAATAAAGAAGCCAAGATTGAGAATAGTAGTCAGTAAAATGAATCATGTAGTAAGCATGTATCAATGTTACTTACAGTTTTAAATTATTATCATAGGAGGTTGATTTTCCTGTATTATTACAGGAGTTTTAAGTTTTTCACACCATAGATAGAAACTAGAATGGGGGTCGAGAATGGTGGGAAGTAGAAAGACCTGACAGTTCCCTAGTCAGCTCTGTAACTGGTCTCTTTCTCTCAAGGCCAGACTAGGGTGATCTAATGATTTTACTCTGGTCTGGGTGCAAATTAGGACTCAGCCGTAAGTGAACTAGTTGGTTTTTCCCCCGGTATTCACATTATTTTGCCATATACAGATATACTTGTTTTGCCTTTTCTAATTTATAACCCCTGCTTTATTTGGGTTTAGATATTTTTATGTATTTTACATTTAATAACTTTTTTTTAAAGAACAGAATGAATCAAAAGGTAGATGGGCAGGACTGACTTACAAAATGTGGTTTAGGGAATTTAGGTATCTTTTCTGTTTTTTGAGTTGTCAAGAAAATAAGATTTTGGTACAAAAAAGTGAGGAATCAAAACTGAAGGTGAAAGCAGTTTATAAAGCAATGACTGGAAAAGGAGAGAAATAAGGATATTAGTAGGATCTGGCAATTCTGTCTATGGAAGTAAGGGTAGGCATTTAAAATAATAAAGGCCTGTTGTGTATTGGATGAGACAGGAGGTTTTTCAGGAGTTTTGTAAAAAACAGCTATCTTGAAAATTGTAGATTTCAAGAAAGTTCAGAGTTCCACTTGCCATAAATTGGTAGAAAAGTAATTTGGAACAATTTCCTGCTGAGAATAATAGAAAAAACTGTAAAATAGAAAACTGTTTGACTACATCATAGTACCTCCAAAGCAGTGAAGAATTATGGGGCCAAGATCTGGAAGCGGAAATAAACCCAGAAAATGGGATCCTGACATGTGGGCCACTTTTCCCCTGGAGGTGACTGTCTATTTCAGAGGCCAGATGAAAAAGAGGAGGGTGAGAAGATGAGCAGAGCTTTTGACAAATTCAAAGGACTAAGATGACTAAAATGGACAAAAGAGGAAATAGAAAATCTGAATATTTGACTGTTAAAGAAATTCAATCTGTAATTAAAAACCTTCACACTAAGAAATCTACTGGGCTGGCCAAAAAGTCTGTATGGTTTTTCTCTATAAAAGACACATTTTTCATTTTCACAAATTAACTTTATTGATTTGGATATTTTTAGTATGCTGGCTGTCTCCTGCCATTGGCTTCTAGTGGGTACAGACAAAGAGAGCTGTTAAACATCTTCCAATTCATAAGACAGCCCCACAGCAAAGAATTATTTGGCCAGAATGTCAATAGTACCAAGCTTCTCAAACCACTTTTGACACATTCAGTCAATCACAGCACCTTCTCCATATACTGCACAAATCTTTTTTTATTTGTTTCAGTTGCATTTTTACCTTTTTTGAAATAATAAAGCATCATATGCTGAAAATGCTATTTTCTTCCATGTTCAATATTAAAATGGTTACACAAAAATTCACCAGTTTTGATAAGGTGTTTTTTTTTAAATGAATGCTGATATGACAGTTGTTAACATACAGCCTAACGAAGTTGTTTTGAATGAAGTTAAAGACAACTAAGCACTGCTAGAGCCATTGTATGGAAAAATCATAGTGGGCTTTTTGGCCAAGCCAATATATGCCTTAATGGATTTATAGAGGAATTTCATATAATGTCATTTAAAAAGTATGAGGATATTGCAGATTAAAAAAGGCTATAAGCATATAATAACTAAATATAATGTAGTACCTTTGCTTGAATACTAAATCAGAAAAGAATTAAAAAGATATTTTTGGAGGCACTATAGAAATTTGACTGTGTGCTGAGTGTTGTTGAACATGAGCTTGCTGTGTGTTTCTAGTGAAGTGTCATGAAGACTCAGTATACATCAGTGGATCGGTGTAAAAAAAAAAGCCAAGAGATATGTGTATGAGAGAGGGGTCATGTGATTGCACAAAATGTTAATTACTGGGTTCAGAAATAGGGGATGATTTTTTAATTAAAAAATCATTAAAAATAGATATGTGTAAAGTAGTAAAAGTTTAAAAGTTGCATGATTGTGCAATAGATGAAGAAAAGCATTTTGTGAATATCTGAAATCCAATTATGATAAAAATTTTTAGCAAAGTAGGAATAGAAGGAAACTTAATTTGATAAAAACATATTTATTAAAAAAACAACCTAGGTCAAATATATTTAATGATGCAGTGTTGAAAAAGCTTCCTCTCTGAGACACAGATTTAGACAGGAATGCCTATCACCACTTCTGTTTCTTACTGTACTACAGGTTCTTGCTAATAAAAGATAGGAAAAAGAAAGGACATAAATATTTCTTAAAAACTGCCATTATTTTCATGACTGTATTTTTGAAAATGAAGTTAGCAAGGCCAACATAATAGTAATTTTATTTCTATATACCAGAGCATTTTTTTAATGTCATTTACAAAAAAAAGCATTTTAAAAAATCGTCAAATACCTAGAAGTAAACTTAACTAAGGATGAGCAAAATTTTCTCATGGAAAACTAAAATATTACTGAGGAATATTACAGAAGACCTAACTAAATGGAGGGCTATACAAAGAATTGGAACACTCACTGTTATAAAGATATTTTTATCCAAATTAAGCTATAGATTCAGTGTTATCCCAATCAAAATCTCATCAGGCTTGTGTTTGTAGGTGTGTGTTTATGCGTGGAAATTGACAATATGAAAGTTACATTGAAATTCAAAGGCAAAGAGCAGCCGAGTCAACCTTGAAAGATAAGAGAAGAGCTTAAGCTATTGGATATTAAGATTTATTATAAAGGTCTATAATTTAGTGAAGTGTTGGTCCAAGGGTAGACAAATAGACCAGTGGAATAGAATTAAGTCCAGAAACTTACCCACGGATATTAGGGCACTTGATTTATCATGAAGGTTTTGGAGTAGTGAAATGTGGCTCTTTTCAGTACCTGGTGCTGGGTCAAATGTATATATGAAAAACCTGTACCTATATAGATAAGTCTAAGCAGATTGTAAAATGAACCATGAAGCACAAAATAATCTTTTAAAAGATAATATAAAAGACCTTCTTGGTCTTTATATATGGACATATTCACTAAACAAAACAGAAAGCACTCACACAGGGAAAGGCTGGTAAATTATGCTGCATTAAAATTGATCGTTTTTATTCTTTGAGAGTAAAAAGGCAAGTCATATAGTCTCAACATATATAATCAGAAAAGAAACCTTGTATGTACATTAAAGAAGAACTCCCATAAAACAATAAGAAAAGGAAAGGACAGATAATCCCTACATAAAAATGAGCAAGAACCTTGAACAAGCATTTCACAGATCATAATTGAATGGCCAAGAAATAAGAGAAGGTTCCCAACCTTATTAGTAATGAGGGAAATGCCATTATATGCCCATAAGAACGGTTAAAATGAAAAAGACTGGCATGCCAGATGTCAGTGAGGCTCAAGAACATGTAATAAAAATTCTCAACCAGTCCTGGCACAGTTTAATTTGGCATGACTGCTTTGAGTAATTGTTTGATAGTATCTACTGTGGTTGGACAAGTTAAATTTTAAATCTTTGTATATATTATCCAGTAATATGTACATAAATATCCAATAAAAATGCCTACACTAATATTTACACAAATATCCAGTAAAAATGCCTGCTCATGTACACAAAAGAGGCATGCATCCATTATTTGTGATGGCCTTAAGGTGGAAGCAACCCAGTTCACTGTTAAATACTGGCATAGATAAATTATGGTTTATAGACTACCTTTTAGCAATAAGGAACTATATAGCTACGTGTTACATTGTGAATGAATCTTATAATGTTGACTGAAAGATGCCAAACACAGAAGAACAGAGAATGATTCTATATATATATATGTGAAATTGAAAACTAGGCATGACTAATCTGTGGTTTCAGAAGTCAGGGTAGTGGCCTTTTGAGGAAGGGAATTTCTGGTGAGCTAATAATGTTCTGTTTCTTAGTTACCCAAATTTTATAAGTGTGTGCACTTTATTATAATTCTTTGGGCTGTATGTGTACTTTGTATATTCCTACTGTATTCAATAAAGTGTAAAATTTATGGCTTTTATATTGTCAATTTTCATTAAATATTACAGACTGATAAGAATAAAAAATATAGCAAATACCTGTGTATTCCCCATGCAGCTTAACACTTGGCTATCTTTCCTCCAGATTTTCTTTTAAGAAATAAAATGTTATTAATATGGTTAGAACTACCTGCTCAGTCTCCGGTAATCAATAATCTTAAGTGTCATAAAATTGATATTTAGTATTCTCATGAGTATTTTTGTATTTTATGATATTTATACATTCATATATGTATGTATTAGGAATGTGTTCAGCTCAAATATCAAAACCTACTACAGTGACAGAGACTCAGGTTGGTTTATTCATTTCACCTGACAAATTTCCTCTGTAGGATTCTGCAGCCATTTTTCTCTTTTTAAAAAATGATTTTTCAATCACAGTTGACATTTGACATTTATTATTATTTTACGTTAGTTTTAGATGTACAGCAGAAAGGTTGCATGTTTATATAACTTACAAAGATTCCCCTGATGAGTGTAGTGGAGCCACCTGGCGTCTTACCAGTACAGCAGCTGCATAAGGCTCGGGCACAAGGCTGCCGGAGGCTTTGCCTTTTCCTCAGGTCTGTTGCCTTTGTTCACCTTGTGTGCTTGACTTCTGGCCATCATATCTCTAGATGTTGCCTACTTTAATTTTTTTGGAGCAGATTATGTTACTAGATATTCTAACAATTGAACCACCTTTGCATTCCTGTGATAAACTCTATCTTCTGTAGTTTATTTTTAGATATATGGATGGATACTGTAAGCTAATATTTAGAATATTTGGAACTGTATTTTGTATCGTCTTTATTTCATTTTCAGTTTTAAGTTTTCATGAAATTATTTTTCTATACCTTAGGATAGTTTCAAGTTATCAGTTAATATGTGTGGTACAAGTTTAGTTGTCATTCACTATGAATAGCTAATAAATATCAGTAAATCTGTTTCTTCATGTATAATATGGTGATGTTAATTATTTGTATAGTTGTTGTGATATAAAGCAGAATTACAAAGTACCTTGAATAAAGCCTGGTAAATGGCTGTCAGTGAATAATTTTATTATAGTCTAGATGTGACAGTAGCCATGAGTAAACACATAGTTCCTCTGTGTGGTTATATGTTATGGTAGATATATGTGCCCAGTGATGATGTGGTATAAAAATGGCAGGGACTCTGCTTCTGTAAGTCAGGAAGGAGTTCATAGAAAAGGAAACGTGGGACAGAGTTAAGATTGTGTTTTGAATGTTTCAGGGGCAGAGTTGTTTGTTTCTGTGCATATCACAAGAAATATTACAAAATAAAAGAGCTGAATAACTTAATGAAAATCATAGATGATTTTGCTAATATATTGGCTGTATTCACAGGTAGTTTTGACTATGTGGGGGTGTGGGAAAAACAGCCAGAATATTGTGGTAATGACTAGAGTTGGAAATAGGATCAACTTTTCAGTTTTCTTTAGTTTATCAATATATTATTATTCATTTATAAATTACTATAATTCCTTAAGCAAAAGAAAATTTACAGTGCATTTCTTAGTAGAGGCATTTTTAAGGTTGCAGTTAATTTTCTTTATAGTACTATTAAGTCTATAAGTACTATCTGGTAAATGAATGCTGTACTATGTATACTTTAAAGCATCTTTTAAAAAAAATTTTTCCTTGGATATTAAAAAAATAAAATGCCAGTTAAATCTCAGTGAGTTATATGATTTGTTCAAAGATACAGTTTAAAGTTTGTGATGCTCAAAATAATGTTCTTATTATAGGAAGCTTATATATAAAATTGAAACTTTTATGTTGTTTGGTTGCTTGGAAAGTCAAATTGTAACTTGATGCAGGATTTTATGTACTAGAAATGGTAATATAGTGGCTGGATGGTAACTTAAAGTCTGCACTGTAAGGTGAGTATTCACATTTTATAATGAATATATATAAAATTAAATGGTCTACTTCAAAACATGGTGAATTGCATTGGCCTCTTTTTAATCTCTTGTACTAGTACTCTTTTTCCTTCCAAATATGTTTCTCTGTTTGCTTTCCTTTCATTTGCTCACCCTGAAGGCAGTTCCTTCAAATTACTGTATTGAACATTTCTTGAATACTTTGCCTACTTAATGGCAAGGTTTTCCTGGAAGATTTTTGATGTACAAGAGTTATACAAAAAAATAAATGAACGTCTTAGCCAATTTTAAATTAATATCACATATATTGTTCAATGTATTCCCCAAAAAGCCTTATTGCAAATGCTTGCTTCTCTTAAGTTTGATATTTTGGTGATTATGTGAAAGATGGTATAATACAGAAAGAAAAAAAATCCTTGCTCTTGTAGTTTTATTAGAATGGTAATGGTAATGGTTATTACCATTAATAACCATGGTAATGGTTATTACCATGTGATGATTTTAGATACTATACTTATTAAAAAGTATACTAATAGACACTGGAGATGAATATGTAGAGGGAAAAACCAATGGCATTGTGGGATAGTGTATGTTTAAGTGAAATCATTGTTTTTGTTGGTACAAATAGCTAACTTACAAGGGAGGACCCAAAAAACCCCAGACTTTAATTATAAAAAATTGTGTATTTATTTACTACACGTTTAAACTTCAGTCATCTTCAAAGTACTCTCCATTTGATGGGATACACTTATCAAGAAGTTTGACCACTGCTCAAAACAGTTTTTGAACTCATCGATTTCGATGCCTTTTAGTGCTTCTTCTGTTTTGTTTGTTTGTTTGTTTGTTTCAGTTCTTCCACTTGGGGTGGTGGGGAAGGTTTCCTTTTCAGGAAGTTTTTCATCTCGGGAGACAAAAGAAAAGCTGCTTGGGGTGAGATTGGATGAATAGAGAGGTTGGGGCACCGGGGTCATGCCGGTTTTGGTCAAAAGTGCTGAACACTGAGCATGGTGTGGGCACAGGTGTGCTGGTAAATCACCCATCATGAAATGAGCAATGCATTGAGAAAATCTGGAAACAAACTTCACTGAAGCTGAATGCAGCCTCTTACAATAACGCCTGCTGTTCCACAGGCAGAGATGGGTTTCTAGAGCACTTAATGGTGGAAGCCTGTACTACAAGGTGCCTGCCCTCCAGAAGATAATTCTGTTTTTGGAGGGGAGGGTCCCCCCTCGTATATGTAAAAGAAATAGTTTTTTTACTTAAGATCAGTTAGCTAATCTCTTTTAAAATATAACATGCTCATAATAGTTTGCCTGCCTTGATTATATTTTTAGCAAACAATGAGCTTTATACTGATGCAGGGTTTTAATATTATATTTATAGTTGCACATCAAGTGTCAGGGGTTAAATGGACATTTAAAGTTTGTACATAACATAAAAAAATTAATTTGATTACTTTGAACATTTCATTAGTAGCCTATAAGTATAAAAGATGTTTGTAAATATTTTCTACTAACATTGTAGATTTAACTGATCAAGGAACTCATTTGTTGACAACTTTCAAATTGGATATTTAGCAATTAAGCATGCAAAGAGTTGATGGATATTTTTATTCAATTAAAATCTCTTATTCATCCCTTTTAAAGAATTTCTCAACTATTAAAGTAGGCTATTTAAAAAGTTAATTATATACAACTCTAATTCTTAATATTTTGTAATAAAAGGAAAATATAGAAGCAATTTATGTGTTGTGGATGATTTAGTCATCAGTCTCATTTAAAACATTGTTTTATAATAATGTTATGGCAGTCAGTTGCCAATTATATTTTTAGAGTTTACTGTACATGTTACATCTCATTTGCTCTCAATACAACTGTGGAGTGGGCAGGGCAAGTATTTATTATTAACAAGAAGTATTGTAGTGACCTTCTAAGTGTATGTCTTTAAATGTGTTGCAGTTGAAGTGCCAGATGTATAAAGCCGGTATACCGGTTCACAGTCTATCTTGTTCAGTGTTGGACAACTAGAATATTAGATGTACACGTGGTTAGATATCGACAGTAGATTCCTTGAAGGTTTGGAGGTGGTTAAGTTTCATTCAAACTTTTACCAATTATTTAGTGTATGTTCTTTACCAAGGTTTTATTTCGATGATAAAACTAACTTAAAATTCTTGTTCTTCTCAGAAAGTCTAGTGCAGTCAGTGATGTGAAACAGAAACACTTTTAGAATTGGGAGCAAATATTAACTTGACTTCAGAGCTCAGCTTACAGGGGTGTCCAACCTTTTGGTGTCTCTGGGCCACACTGGAAGAAGAGTTGTCTTGGGCCACACATTAAATATGTTGCAACACGTAATCACCAAAAAAAAAATCTCATAATGTTTTAAGTAAATTTACAATTTTGTGTTGGGCTGCATTCATAGCCATCCTGGGCTGCATGCACCATGAGGTCTCACCCCTGATGGACTATTCAGTACTGAATTGTGTGTGAAATATAAAGGGAAATCAACAAAAAGATTGTTTGTAAACAAGATCCTCAGTTAATCTGACATGTTTAATTTTGGATATAGTGTAAGCAAACAAGAATGTGATTACTTATTACAAATGCCCACTCCAGAAGTGCCCCACTCTCGTTTTCCAGTGGCTCCCCAGTAGTTCTTCTATGTGGGGAACGTGTGCGGGTTCAGCTGGCCAGTGGAGCAGCAGAGGAGCGCTTGGGGTTCTTGTAGGTTTCCCTTCTAATCCCAGTTTGTTGAGGGAACGTAGGGCCTGCCAGAATTTTGACAAGTCGGACGTTTAATTACCTTTATTTTCTTCAGATTTTTTTTCCTGTTTTTCTAGCACCTTTTATATTTTTCAGTCACAAAAGATTAAGAGCTGGATTCATTGGTGGGCTGTACTAGCAAGTTAGGGTGATTTCTTTGTCGCTGCTCTGACTGCAGCTACAGTTCCTGCTCCAGTCCTGAGCTGCCTTCTCAACCAGGTCTGCTGACAGCAGTGTCCCCCTAAAATGACTGCACCGTCACTTGCAGATGGAGAGCTGGAACAGGGCGCTGGAAAGCCTGTCTCTGCCTTCGGGCAGGGGGAGGCAGGCGTGCAGGGGTGACGGGTGGAGAATATTGTGTTTTAGCACTCCAGAGAAATTGGGTGCAGATTGCTGCTCTTTCTTTGTTAGATAGTGGTAATGAATAGCGTTTGCTCAAGTGCTTCTCAGTTACTGGAATTTCCAAACTTCTGAGTAACATAGTACAAAGATTCACTTTTGAGAAATATTTTGAGGAACATTTGTCCATTTGTAGCAGTCCAACTCAAGGATGTGGAGTAGGTTGTGCAGAATTAGAGTTAGTAATTAGGTAAGGGTATTAACATGTATGCAGAACCATTACCCAACTAAGATTACAGTTTTATGGGGTATAGAAAGAGATGTAGATATAAAATATGATATAGATGTATTTTCTTTTTTTAATTTGGATTAATAAATACTGTTTTTTAAATTGTTCTAAGCCAGCCCCAGCTGGTGTGGCTCAGTGGATCGAGCTCCAGACTGCTAACGAGAGTCACTGGTTCATTTCCCAGTGGGGCACATGCCTGGGTTGCTGGCTGGTCCCCAGTAGGGGGTGTGCAACAGGCAACCCGCAAATTGATGTTTCTCTCCCTATCTTTCTCCCTCTTTCCCCTCTCTCTAAAAAAATAAATAAAATCTAAAAAAATTAAAATAAATTGTTTTAAGCCAGTGGTTTTCATCAACATACGGTGGTCCTCATATTAGCAGCATCAGCATCTCCTGCACATTTGTTAGAAATGCAGATTCTCAGGCCCAGTCCCAGGCAGAAGTGCCACAGTCTGTTTTAAACAAGACCCCCAGTGATTCTGATGCACATTCTATTTGAGAAGCAGTGCTCTAAGGAAATACTAAGTTATCTTCTAACTATACAAGCAAAATTAGCCCAAGATATAGTAATAAACACTAATTTTATTTACTTTTTAGACTTTTTAAAAAGATTTTATTTGTTTTATTTTTAGAGAGGGGAAGGTGGGGGAGAAAGAGAGGGAGCAAAATGTCAGTGTGTCTTGCCTTTTGAGCACCCCCTACTGAGGACCTGGCCTGCAACCCTGCATTTGCCTGACTGGGAATCGAACCAGTGGCCCTTTGGTTTTCAGGCCAACACTCAGTTCCCTGAGCTGCACTAGCCAGGGCAAATTTTAAACATTGTTAGTATTTTCTAAAAATTATGTCATTCTCAGAATCATTGTCGTCAAATATTTTCAGATATAAAGCGCTGAAATATGGCTCTAAAAGGCCATGTATACCTGATAACTTTACATCTTATAATTAGTAAAATTCATAAAAATCTGTGTTCACAAAAATACTTTACAGTGAGACATTTCTGAGTTGTATTCCTCAACATTCTTTGAATAACATTTTCTAAAACTTCAATAGAGGACATTCATTTTATCTTAAAATTTAACCATATCCAATTAAATTTTGAGTAATAGTAGCTTTTGATCAAAGGAAAACACTTTCTTGCAACATTCCCTTAGTAAAGCAAGATTTGTCAGAATCTGCCCTGTATATTATTCTATACTGGAGATCTTTTTCAATGGTAAGGATTAAGCCAATTGTAGATATTTTGATTAACATAAATCACATGAATTAATTCTTTAAGAAGTTACAGTTTAGTTATTTATTACCCCCCACCCCTGCAAACATTGTCTCATTGTCAAAATGTAATCTTCTGTTGTTGAATCAATAAATAAAATCTGTGAAACATGAAAAAATATTGAAATATATTTTATTGATTATGCTGTTACAGTTGTCCCAATTTTCCCCTTTGACCCCCTCCACCCAGCACCTTCCATTTCCTCTTGCAGCACCCCCCCCCACCTTAGTTCACGTCCTTGGGCCATACATGTAAGTTCTTTGGCTATTCCATTTCCTATACTGTTCTTAACATCCCCCTGTCTGTTCTGTATCTACAAATTTGTACTTCTTTTTTTCTTTTAGTATATTTTTTTGATTATGCTGTTAACAGTTGTCTCATTTTTTTTCTCTTTATCTCCCTTCCACCCCGCACTCTCCTGTCCCTCCAGCATTCCCCCTCTTAGTTTATGTCCATGGGTCATACGTATAAGTTCTCTGGCTTCTCCATTTCCTATACTATTCTTAACCTCCCCCTGTCTATTTTTGTGCTGATTCATAACTTACTTTTTATACCACTTACTATATTGTGTAGGTTATTTTATAGCAACATGTATGGATCCATTACATTACATTTAATACAGGGTCGGGCAAAGGTATGTTTATATAGTTGTGAGTACATGAAACAGTTTATTCTTGTATTATTGTTTATTAAGTATTGTATTTCTTGCCACATGAGTAACTGCTTTTGCCCCACCCTGTATATGGCTGTAACAGTTTTACTAGTGACCTAAATGGTTGTTTAAATTAATTCCACTTCTGATAATAAGGTAAGACTATTCTTCCATTTGTTGCTTTGTTTTATAAGGTGATTTTTAATTTGTTTATTTAGTAAATAAGAATTAGAGATAAATCTACTTTATAGTAACTTACAAGGAGTCAGTGGTGTAGTGCAGAGAACTTTTGTTTAAGAATTAGTCTTTGAAACTTTTTAATAACTAAATGGCTGTTTGATCTCTCTGAAGTTATTTAACTCTGAGTCTCCATTTTAGCATCTGTAAGATGAAGGTAATTTTGTTAAGAAGAATTGAGATAATTTAATGCGAAAGTCTTGCTGAATTGTTAAGAAAAATTCCAAGAAGAAAAATGTCCTTACAAACGAATACATATTATAATCTTAGATATAAAATGAGTTTGTGGATGTGAATTCCATTTTTGCTCAGACTTTAGTAGTCCCAACCCTGTGGAATTATCACAGTCCCTAAATTATCTAAAAGCTTAGTTCTGTAAGCAACATATGTAGACTTAGTAAAATGTACATTAATGCTATTCAATTAATTTAAAAGCACTGTTTAATTTATAGATGGTTTTTCTCATGTATTTTCCTAAATGCTAAAAGAATACTGTCAGATGGTATTTTGTAAATTCTTTAAAATCATAAAAATAGCCTTCATACTAGAAGAAATTGTATATACTAGACATATACATTGTAAAATTATCACCACTCATATAAATTGTTAGCTTTCTACACATTTGTGTAAAGATTATACAGAGTAAGAAGTTATCGAGGCAGTGTGGTGTGGTATACACACACTTGTCTGGTGTCATTGATTCCTGTTTCAGTGACAGTTTAACTCAGAAAATCTGTTGATGCACCTATTGGGGGCTGGGGATAGTGAGGGAATGTAACTGTGTACATGATATTGCACTTACCTTGAAAGAGGTCATTGAGCTTGATTCTGAAAATGGGTAGGATTTGAACAATCAGAGTCCTTGAAGAAGGTTAAATATAGGCATGGATGTGGGCATAGAATGGTACAGGACCTGGTTTCTGGATGTTCAGAAATTCTTGTTGACTGGGCCAGAAAATGTATAATAGCCAATCAGGCTGGAGAAAAAGAAGATGGCAGGGGGTCAGCCTTTGGCATGACTTGAAATCAGCGTCTAGGAGTTTGGGTTGAATTACTGAGCTATAGTGTGCTGTGCAGGATTTGTAATCAAATATGGTGTGATTGCCGTCATGGTTTCAGGAAGGTGATACTAGTGTATTATTAATACTAACTTTAGCAGTATTACTTTAGGTAATTCACATTGACTTTTGGAGCCTTCTGGAGATTGAAATTCTTTTTTGTTTTTTAATCTAAAAATATTCTTTGAATTCTATGAAACAAATATATTTTTTTCTTTTATTTAAGAAAATAAGATATTGAATATGAGAGATTAATGCCTTATAGAAATTAGGGGCTGCTCCTTTACTTCCTCTTACTTTGGTAAGAAATTTACTTCTGGTCTCTTTTAAGCAAGATTCTTTTTTCTGTTTTATAATGTGGCCGTTTATTCTATTTATGTACGTTCTTTATGGTATTAAATGCTTTTGAATGGAAACCATCTAAATTTATTTCTTGCCATCCCAGATTTACAGTACAAATTGTAAAAAAAGTTACAGATCTCTGGGGTTTCCTTCCAGCTCCAGAGGTCTATGATTCCTTTTTTTTTTCTCTTTGCACCTATCTTGGTTTATTTAACTAGCTCATCAAATCACTTTTTAAAATTTGGTTTTAAATAAGTTTTACCTCATGCTTTAAATTGTTTTTAAAAAGAGGTAAAGGGTTATTAGTAGTTTTTCTACTTGGATATGGAATAATTACTGATAACGATTTATTTACTTAATGCAGTTCTTTGGGAGTTTGGGGATGTACTTAAAGGAGTCTTTCTGCTCTTAAATTGATTATCTTTATCAGTGTGTTTTTACTGTTGGATTTAGTCAGAAGAATATTAGTAGTAGTGTTTTTGAAGATGGTACATTGAATGACGGTTCATTTGAGCTAATACTGTTTCTTTTGTCTTTGGGTAGTTGGAACAGATCATGGAAAAGAAGCCATTGAAAGTGCGGCTGCATTTCTCTTCAAGACATTTCACTTGAAGGACTCTGTTGGTCACAAGGAGACAAAGGCTATCAAACAGATGTTCGGTCCCTTTCCATCATCCTCTGCCACTGCAGCTTGTAATGCCACCAATAGAATTACTTCTCGTTTCCATCCAGACAGTCTTACTGCTCTTGTCCAGATGACAAAAGAGGAATGTGGTGACAGAGTTTTATTTGGTAATAATTTAGCATTTTCATTTGACATGCATGATTTGGACCACTTTGACGAACTGCCAGTAAATGGCGAACCACAGAAAACTATAAGCCTAGATTACAAGAAGTTTCTGAATGAACATTTTCATGAGCATTCCACTCCAGAGGTCAAACCGGTGGAGAAAACAAATGACTCCTTTTTGTGGTGTGAAGTTGAGAAGTACTTAAATGCAACTTTAAATGAAATGGCTGAAGCAACAAGGATAGAAGATCTTTGCTGTACTTTATATGATATGCTTGCTTCTGTTAAAAGTGGTGATGAACTTCAGAATGAGGTATAGTTGAAGCTATTGAAGTTTTTCACTAATATGAACTTTCTTAATGAAATAGGCTTTTTAAACATGGGTGGTAAGCAAAAAAAAAAAAAAAAAGTACTTCTTTGATATTGTACTTCAGTATGTAGCCAAATGGTTTTACATGGTAGGCATGTTTGTCTTTTCACTGGGTAGGAGGATAATGGAGGTGTGTGAGTATAATGAGTAGCAGATGAGTCAGAGGGTAGTCATCAGGGGGTTCAAATGTCCTGGTTACTGAGACAATCGTAGTTAAATCTGTGGTTAAACGGTAGTGATTAGTAGTACTCTTCCTCCTAACAGTGTACAGGTTTGCATGATCAACTATATGGTTACCCTAGTAATAAAGGTTAGCATTTGAATAGCATTTATGCTTCTAAAAATTCTTTGATGAAACTATCACAGACTTGAAAATATTAGAAATTCTATCTGTATATTAAGTGATTTATTAATTTAGAAAAATATTTTTGATTAATTTCTGTGTTTGAAAGAAAAAGCTTTGAAAAACAAATACATCTAAAAATAAGTGGACTATTTTATATGACTTTCTTTTCATAACCTTCCTCATTGCAAGGTCAAACAGTTCATACATCCATCTATTCATCATATATTTGTTGACTGCTCACTATTTATTAGGTACAGTGCTAGCTGCTGGTTGTAAAAGGATGAGTAAAATAGTTACTTTGCTCTCAGAGAATTAATTGTTCAGTAGGAGGAGACATTTCAAGTCCACTCAAATACTGTAGGCATTATGATAGTATATACAAAGAAAATGGGGCATTAAATAGCCATTCATAGATTCTGTAGAAGAACTAGTATAATAGGAAAAGTACTCATAGAAGAGGCTACGCTAGAGCCAAGTCTTAAAATATGACTGGATTTCACTTTTTAAAGTGGACCAGAAAGATAGGGACCATATTTTAGGTGTAAGAAAGAACATGGTGTGTTTGCAGAGTTACAGTCTGTACAGTGAGGGTACAGGGTGCAAGCCAGAGGTAGTGAAAGACAGTGTGGGCAGACAGATAAGGGCCAAATAATGTAAGACCGTATGCACTTTGTTAAGGTGTATTATGTATCAGCCATTCTAAAACTCGTAGCTATGCCCTGTGTGGTCTGCTTCAGTGATTGTTTCAACCAGGTTTAATGGACAGTTTAATATGTGAGTATTTCACATTCCACCAGTGACTTAAGTAATCGAGTTTTATATCATTCATTCCTCAGTGTTTTGGTTTTTCTATCTGAATGAAAATAAATGCTCATTATGATACTCTTTGTTCTACAGCATAGATTATTCATACTTTTATATTAGATTTCTTTCTGCATGATTATATTGTTATAGCAAATTTTCTGTAATGTTGTTTCAGTACCGTCACTCTTGCCCACTGTTACTCTCATTTTAGACTGTGCTATACTTTACTTATGTGTTATCTATATACTTTTATATCCCTCACTTAAGCTGGAAAAAGTTTAATTAAAAGGGTATTCAGTTTATATGATAGCTCAGATTATTTCCATTTTTTAAAGATTTTATTTATTTATTTTCAAAGAAAGGGGAAGGGAAGGAGAAAGAGGGAGAGAAGCATCGGTGTGTGGTTGCCTCTTCCACGCCCCCTACTGGGCACCTGGCCCACAACCCAGGCATGTGTCCTGACTGGGAATCAAACTGGCAACCTTTTGATTCACAGACCAGCACTCAATCCACTGAGCCACACCAACCAGAGCTATTTCTGTTTCTTTTAGAGCTTTTAGTTGACTGTATGGAATAGGCATATTTAAATAATCATGTTGTGTACTGTTGCTCCAGAATTTTAGTAGTGCCTTAAGAACATAGTTTTACATGTAGCTTTAAAGATGTATACAAAAACCTACATCTACGCTGGAGGTATTTCTGCTCAACATATGAACCAGTTCTGAATTTATTTTAGTGACATATTGACAACTGATACAGCTGTTTTTTTTTTTTTTTTTTTTTTTTTTTTTTTTTTTTTTTTTTTAGTTTGACTGATTTTAGCAGTCTTTGGTAAAATAGAAAAGGTATTAATGAAAGCTATGAGACTATTGGAGATGTATTGGAGTATACTATATATCCCTTGGCATTATTTTAATATTAAATGCTATTTGCAGAGTTATTTATGCTGATGTAAATATTGATGGATTCTTTGTATAATCAATTAGTTCTTAGAAAAAGTGAATTTTGAATTGTATTGACATCATAGTTTGCTTTTGTGCAGATGGGGCTTATTCTCTACAGCATTTGTGATGTGTTGTTTGCTGTTAGCCTTATCTCTTGACTCTGTGCAGATGGCGTTACTTGAACCATGCAAGTTTATTTCTGAACCTAACCCTGTTTAGATATGTGCCTGGTCCTAAGAAGTAGGAATTACTTACTTGATTTGGTTGACATCTGAGGGAAGATGATATTTTTGATACTTATTTGCTATATAAATGATTCCAGAATCTTCTGAAATTTTGATGTAGAATAATTAGTGTGAATTAACACAGTGGTTCTCAGATGTTTTGTTTTCAAAACTCTTTTACACTATTAAAAATTGAGGATCTTATAGAGCTTTTCTGCATGTTGTCTATATATTCTATTAATGTTTATCATGTTATAAATTAAAACAAAATGTTTAATATATTAAATGTTTTAATAATTGTTTACTAAATTACTTAAAATAATACTAAATCTGCTTTATACCCCATGGAGGATTATACTCACTTTGTACTCATGGGAGGATGAAAGTGAAAGAGGCAACTAATATTTTAGTTATATCATGAAAATAATTTTGACCTCATGGCCTCTTGAAAGGATCTTGGAAATTCAGGCTACAATTTGAAAACAACTGATTTAGTGTGTATACAATAGTTTGATAAGAAGAGTATAATGTTGTTGGTACCTAGAATAGAGTATTTAAAAATATTGTGAGGAATGATTAGCATTAATGCTGTATGAAAAGGTTGGCCTATTAAGTGTTATACATTCTTTTTGGAAGTCTTAGTACTGCTGAAAAATAAGGAAGTGACCAGTGTCAACCAGGTTGAATTAAAACATCCCTTCAGCTGTGAGGATGAAATATGTGCTGCTTTTTCTCTAGTCTTTTCCCCAAATAATCACAAGAACCCTTCCCCAACCCCCAATTCTGAATAGAGATCTTCCATTTGGTAAAATTACACATTAAGACTTAGAGAATGGACCTGACTGGTGTGGCTCAGTGGATTGAGTGTCAGCCTGTAAACCATAAGGGTCACTGGTTCGATTCCCAGTCTAGGGCTCACACCTGGGTTGCAGGCCAGGTTCCCATTTGGGGGTACACTAGAGGCAACTACACATTGCTGTTTCTCTCCCTCTCTTTCTCTTTCCTTTCCCCTCTCTAAAAAATAAATAAATTAAACTCTTTTTTAAAGAAAGACTTAAGGAATGTTTATTAGTATTGCAGAACTTTCCTACCCAATGTGGTATTTGTATAGCTAGGATTCTATCCAAATGGTGATCCCATTTAAGGTCTACTAATTTTTGTGAAGAGTTTCTTAATTCAAAAGCCATCCTATGACATATGATGGCAGTTATATTTTTTCTTTCTTAGTCTTTGTATTTTGAACAGTTCAGTGCTCCATAGATCTAGCAGTACTGATATGTATAATGCTTTTTATCATCTTGTCTTCAGAGATGTCAAACTTTTAGTTGCTTTGCCAACCTAAGAACAACTAACCTAATAATTTCATAGGAAAAGTACTTAAGACTATAGTTGACTGTTGAATAACATGGGGATTTACAACCCTGCTGACCGCACATAAAGTCAAAAATCCATACATAACTTGTGACTCCCCCCAAGATTGACTACTGATACCCTACTGTTGACTGGAAGCCTTACCAATTACATAAACAATTGATTATCTCATACAGGAATGAGGCAAAAGTAGATGTACAGTTGTGAGTATGCGAAACAGGGTGTTCATTCTTGTGTTATTTTTTATTAATGTATTATTTTCCGTAAAAACAACTGTAAACCTACTTTTGCCCCACCCTGTATTTTATATGTTATGTCCAGTATATACTGTGTTCTTGTAATAAACTAGAGAAAAGAAAATGTTAAGAAAATAATAAGAGAAAACATGTTTACAGAATTTATTGAAAAAATTTGTGCATAAGACTCGTGCAGTTGAAACTCACGTTGTTCAAGGGTCAACTGTATTTTCTCATGACCCTTGGCGAATCTTGTTTTTTGCTGCTATATTATACTGTCCTTTTTCTTTTTTTTAATTGGGAGATTTTGCTTTTGTCTAGCACTTATTTTTCTTCATTATTCTCATAGATAGTAGTGATTCTGAGGTCAAATCTGGGAAGTCAGATGAACCTTGGGATGTGATGCATCAGGGTTTGAATAGCTAGACTTACTTGAAGATAGGTTATTCCTTACTATATTTTCCCTCACCAAAGGTATGTTGCCATGTGTAATGCACTCCCACGTATAATGTAGAATGTGCACCCACAGTTTTGGCCCAAACTTTCAGGAAAAATATCTTTCATTTTAATTTTTTAATTCAGTTTTTTATTTATATTTAGAAACAAAACCAATTATTATATTCCAGGGTATTATTTTGCATATGGATATCATTATTGCTTCCTAGAGTTACACTTTTAATGCATGAGCATAAATAAAAGAATTAAAAACATTGATAGAAATACAGAATTAGTACCACCAGTATATAATGTGCATCCTTATTTTTCCCTCAAAAATTTGGGCAAACCCTGACTGGTGACTCAGTGGATTGAGTGTTGGCCTGTGAAACAAAGGGTCTCTGGTTCCATTCCCAGTCTAGGGCCAGTTCCTGGGTTGCGGGCCAGGTCCCCAGTAGGGGTTGGCAAGAGATAACCAGATACTGATGTTTCTCTCCCTCTCTTTCTCCCTCCCTTCCCCTTCTCAAAAAATAAATAAATAATTTTTTAAAAAAATTGGGGCAAAAAAGTGTGCATTATACACCACAAAATATGATAGCATTTCAATATTTATGGTATACTTTTTCCTATCGTAAGCTAATATTCTGTGTAGAAGAAGATACAAGCAAAGTGAGAATGGACTGCTTCTCTCATCTTTTCCAAGGAAAGAACGTGTTCTGATTTTATTTCTTTGCTTCAAACACTGATAAAAGGACTCTTTTTGTTATTTCTCCTAGTTTTGTATGCCTAGATTTTTTTTATTGATTTAATTTATAGACCCTACTATTATAGGTTTTTAAAGACTTGTATTTGTCAAAAATACAATAAAAACAAACATATTGTATTTTTGATACATTTTTTCTTGTGTTTCTCTAATTTTCAGTTTATAGCTATAGTGTTAGCCATAGTGTTTTATTAAAATCCAATCATGTTTTCTCTTTTTTATGCCATTCATATTTTAATACCACCTATTTTATTCACACAAGTTTATTTTTCTAATTTTGGAAAATAAATCATTGTAGAATATTTAGAGCACCTTTATATATAATATGAAGGATCTAAGTCATCTGTAATCTTACTGTTATCCATCCATAACCATTGTAAATATTTTGAAGTGTATATCTTTTACATTATTAATACTTTAAAAATGGGTCATGCAATGTATGTAATTTTTAGTCTTTTTGTCACTTCTATACATGTTTTTATGATAAAACTGTATAATAAAATTTAATGACTACAGAGTATTACATTTATCTCTGTATCCTAGTTTATTAAATTAATACTCTTATTGGAGATTATACCCAGCATTTCCCTACTACAAAACATTGCAGTAATATTCTTATGCTAAATATTTGCTCATACATATTTTTTCTTTGAATATTTTCTATCAGTGAAAAGTTTGTATCCAAAAGTATTTAAAAAAATGCTCTCCTGAAAGAATCTACCAGTGTATATTCTGCCTATAGTGTAGGGATGACCCTGCACTTAAATCTTTTCCAATTTTGTCATACTTTAAAAAGAAGCTTTCCTGTTTACTAGACAGAAAATGGTAATTCGATTTCAATTAAATTTTTATTATTACTGAAGTCAAAGAGTTTTTTAGGCCACTAACTGTTTTGTGAGAATTGCCAGTTTTTCATTTCATGAAGTTCAGTTATGTTTTTCATTTCTAAAGGATTTATAATGAGATTAATCGGAGGGGCAGTTGTGTTAAGTGCTGAAGTAGGCAAGTCTCCCTCTTTTCATTTAATCTTCCTTATGTGCTATGCTTAGAACAGCAATCTACAGGATGCAATTGACCCTCCCATTTAAAAAAAAAAAACCTTTTTTTTTTTTACTTTTTAATCTCACAGGTTTGGAGTAGAATGTTATTTGCATCAGATGTATCTTCTCTCTGTATTTAATTTGTGGATACATATCTGAATATGTCCATATTGCATACTTTAAAATGAATAGTTATTTTCTCCCAAGGTTATTGTTACTTCCACATTGTCTATCACTTTAAGTTATTCACTCCTGCTTTTACTTTTATAAGAGATGAAATTTTTTATGAGAAAAACTCAGGAATTATTTGCTCTACTTTAGCTGAATGTAACATTTAGGGAAGGTCAAGATAACTGAAGTATTATACCTGCTATAACAGGACTGTATGTTTTCAAACTATGTTGAGGAAAGCACTAGCCATATTTTTTTATCTGTCTCAGTTGTATGTTGCTTTTACCCCCTTTTATTGCTCTAATTGTTAAAATGATGGGCTGAGTACGACATGAAAAAAATCGATGAATGTGAGTTCATATACTCGTAACCAGGAGTACTATTAATTCCAGATGGACAGATCAGGTTTAGCAGCTGTATTTAGCAGCCGTGGGAAGTGCAAATTCAAGTAGTTAAAATGATGAGCTTTGAGGTTTAGACACATGTATGAATCCTAGCTCTGCTGCTTGTAAACTGTTTGATCTCTGAGCCAGTTCTCTAAGCTGCAGTTTTCTTACTTGTTAACATTGAAAAGTGATTGGCTTACCATATAATTGGCTGTGAATGTATGGTATGATATTATATAAAGCTTTTGAAGTACTTAGAATAGTGCCTAACAGATGGGAAGTATTCCATATGTATTGACTATTGTAGTAGTGTTACATTGTTAGCAAACAATAAAATTTCATTACTAAAGAAGTAGTCTTACACATGGGTGGTGATTATTCAGCTCCTCAGGCTGCACCTGATCACCACACTTCACGGGAGGTAGAATCCTAATGGAGGTCTATAGAGGAGAGAGAGTGGTCAGGTTGATGAAGGAAGTGGAAATAACGTCTTTTGATGAACACTTGAAAAAACTGCAATGGGTTATCCTGTCCAAGAGGAAAGCTATAGTGGGATAGGAGGATGGGCGTGATATTTGAAGAACTGTATGTGGAAGATGGATGGCCTGAGGAGTATCACTAGGAGTTCCAGAAGGTACATGACAGCTCTGAGCTCTGCAAACCTTTTTAATATTCAGAGTTCTCTAAGTATAATGAGTACTCTGGGTGAGTAATGAGATCTTTTATTGGAGATTTAGTCTCATTTGTTGAATGATCACTTTTGTTGGAATTTGTAGAGGGTTGGATTTTGATGACTTATTTAAGATATGAGGGAAAAGATAGTAGTATGTTAACTCAAAATGAAGATTTAAAATTACTTGTTTCCAATTTGTGGCAATAACAGATTCCAAAATATTTTGCTCTTAATTGGAATGGTTGCTCAAGGAGTAAGACATTTTGCCAAATTTTATTCTTTTTGTTTTGTTCTTCTCTGTTAGGCACTCGTTCATTAGTGTATTCTATTCCATCTGTCAGGTACTCTTAGGTTTTGAGAGGCAAAGAGGTAATCTAAAAAAGTTTAACCAACCCATGCCCACTATCTTGCTTTCTTAAATCTCCTCTTGGAATTTTCATACATGCATTTAAAAGAGGAATGGGCAAGAAAATTGTCTTTGATATAATGAGTCTTATGACTAATTTGGAGGGACACATGGGTTACATAGATTGAAAGGTATCTGTAATATATTGATGGGCAAAGAAATAAAATACATTTTATCAGTAAAATAAGGGGTGCATTTCTGTGTTTTAATAGTATTTGAGATAAAATATTTTGGATAATGTTTTAATGATCATTTTGTAAACCTAAGTTAGTCTGATTATTAGATTTAGAAATGGCTATAAGCGTTCATTTAAATATTTAAAATACAGTATATTAGTTTTGTTCAGCTTCATATACACATGTGCCGCATACACATACATACACACAATGAAAGCTGTAAATTTGTTTTCTCTGAGGCAGTTAAAATCAGCCTCGGAAATACTTTCTTTCTAAGAATCAATGAAGCTATCAACTTGTCATATATATAAAACTGTAAAGAAAGCTTTTAAATATATAGGAGTACCTAGCTGTACCCTTACTTCACACCTAATTAATTAGCTGTACCCTTACTTCACACCTAATTAATTATAGTATATGGGAAATAAATAGTGTTCACATTCCAAGTACTTTTAAATAAGTTGTAAGTGACCTTGATTTTAGCTTTTTAAAACTATTGTGTTAGATTAAGTAACTGTAAATAATGAGCATTAATTATTATGAAAATACAGTTTATCTAATTTCTCAGCGATGCAAAAACAGATTTGCTTAGCACATTTTTCTTGAGAAAAAGAAATGCTAAGTAAGTGGTGTCCTAATTTTCACGGTCATTTTTTATATTGTTTTAAGACTTTATTTTGGAATGTATGAATATTTAATATTTTTTATGCCACAAACCAAACTAAGTAATTTACAGTGTTATATATAACATACTCTGCTTTTTTTCAGAGCTTTTCAGTTTTAAATGTTTTCTTTAATCATACTTTATTATTTATACTTTTCAATACATAAATCATTTTATTTTCATGTGCAAATCTAAAATGGCTTATTATCTCAAAGACAGACATTCCTTAAATCAAATATGATAATCAGAGGCTTACTATAATGTATATGCTGTCTGTTACTTATAGTAGAGGTACTACATGTATACCTCCTGTAATTAAAAAATTAAATAAATACATACATTGTATTCAGTTTATGTGTAATTTATGAGAATCAGAATGTCTCCTCTTTTCCTTGGGGCTTTCTTGGATAGGTACTGGTACATGATGATTTTTCTGTCTTTCCACTGTGCTTCGAATCCAGTCTGAATGGAGAATTTATAAATCTTCCTGTTTTAATACCTAAGGTTATTTGAACTTCATATAATAAACTTCTGGAACATTTTTATTTTCTTTTGGTATTTTCAAAAAAGCCTTTGTAAGAAAGTGGTTATGTCTTTCTGTGTGGCCTGCTCTCTTTTTGGAGGGCACACTTTGATCACCAATTCAAGTTTTCCAGTAGTTGCTTGTTTAGTCAGATTTTCTATTTCTTCTTAAATTTGCCAATTATATTTTTTCTGTGAAGTTAGCCATTTCATCTGTATACTCAAGCTTTTTGCTACAAAGTTATTTTTAATGTCCTGTTATTAAAAAAAATTACACTAGCTTTTAGTTGTGTTGCTCTTTATATCTGCTTTTTTTTCTAAGACTTTTCATTTTGTTAGCGGAGTGTGTTTTATATGCAGCTTTTGGTTTTTTTGCTCATGCCTTTGCTTTTTTCCCACATGTTTTAGTTTTTATTCATATAGCATGCATTAGTTTTAAAATAAGACAACTGGAAGTATAACAGTCTTTAGATAATGTAAGAGGTTGGGACAAGCCTAATGGCCTTTACTGTACAACCAGTTACAAGACTTGTATTCCTTCACAATGGAAATGGGGTTATTCTTAAACAATTTTGTTCTGTTTACAACTTCTTGTGTTCTTAGGCTATCAGTGATAATCATGACAACATTTGAAATATTCTAAAAATATACAAGGTGGAACAAAAGAAGGTTTACAGTTGTGAGTATGCATATACAGTTTGTTCTTGTATTTTTATTATTTTATTACTTTCCATATAAACAACTGTAAACCTACTTTTGCACCACCTTGTAAAGTGCCCTCAAGGACATTTTGTGTCTAAAAAATAAAATATATCACAATGAGAAAGTCCAAAAGAGATGTGTGTTTTTTTGACCCAGTGATTAATGCTGATAGAGAGTGATCCTGCATTGATCGTTAATTACTGTACCTCTTTGTTACTTATTCGTTGTTTTCACAAAGATTTGTTAAATATCCTTTATGTATAAGGCATTTTGCTAGGTAGTATTGTTTAAAACACAAGTGGATAATTCTTCAACTTTATAAACGTTTATCAACAGTAAGAGCATAAACATCTTGATTGACAATAGCTTTATAATTATTTTTTCTTAAATTGCATGCCATCTTTTTTTAAGACACTTTATTTTTTTATTGTTTTCTTTTCTTTTTATTGTTCAATTGTAGTTATCCTCGTTTTCCCCCCATTACTCTCCCTTGTCCTACCCACTCCCACCTCTCACATTCAGTCCTCCCCAACCTCCAACCCCCACCATTGTCTTTGTCTTTGTGTCCTTTGTACATGTTCATTGACTCCACTTTTCCCCTTCTTTCCTTCCTTACACCTACCCGCCCCCGCCCCCAGCACTGTAAGTTAGGTCTTTATTTCAATGTCTCTGGTTCTGTTTTGCTGGCTTGTTTGTTTTGTTGATTAGGTTCCACTTATAGGTGAGATCCCATGGTATTTGTCTTTCACCACCTGGCTTATTTCACTTAGTGTAATACTCTCCAGTTCCATCCATGCTGTCATGAAAAGTAGAAGCTCCTTTGTTCTTTCTGCTGCATTGTATTCCATTGTGCAAATGTACCAGTTTTTTGATCCACTCATTTACTGATGGCTCTTAAGGCTGTTTCCAGCACTTGGCTATTGTAAATTGTGCTGCTGTGAACATTGGGGTGCATAGATTTTTTTGAATAGGTGTTTTAGGATTCTTAGGGTATGATACCAGCAGTGGAGTTGCCAGGTCAGAAAGCAGTGCCATTTATAGTTTTTTTGAGGAAATTCATACTGTTTTCCACAGTGACTGCCCCAGTGTGCATTCCCATGAAAAGTGTACTAGGGTTCCCTTTCCTCCACAACCTCACCAGCATGTGTTGTTTGTTGATGTGTTTATAATGGCCATTCTAACTGGTGTGAAGTCATATCTCATGGTGTTTTTAATTTGCATCTCTAACGGGTAGTGATGCCGAGCATCCTTTCATGTGTCTCTGGTCCCCTCTGTATGTCCTCCTTGGAGAAGTCCATTCAGGTCCTTTACCCATTCTTCTATTGGATTGCTCGTCTCCCTGGTGTGGAGTCTTGTGAGTTCTTTATGTATTTTGAAGGTAAAACCCTTGTCTGAAGTATCATTGTGTGTGTGTGTGTGTGTGTGTGTGTGTATACACAGACACACATGCACATACATAGATCCAGGTAACAGGTATATATATCTATATCTGTTATATAGAAATACATATATTTTCCCATACAGTTGGTTCCTTTTCGTTTTGTTGATTTTTTTTTAGCCGTGCTGCAACTTTTTAATTTGATGTAGTCCCATTTGTTTATTCTTTCCGTTATATCCCTTGCTATTGGTAAAACTATTGCTGCATAGAATATCTGAAATTTTCCTGCCTATGTTCTCCTCTAGGACTTTTATGGTGTCACAACTTATATTTAAGTCTTTTATCCATTTTGAGTTTATTTTTGTGTATGGTGTAAGTTGGTGGTTGAGTTTCGTTTTTTGGCATGTAGCTGTCCAGATCACCCAACACTATCTGTTGAAGAGGCTATTTTTTACTCCATTTTACGCTCCTGCCCCCTTTGACGAATATTAATTAACCATAAAGACATGAGTTTGCTTCTGGGCCCTCTAATTTGTCCCATTGATTTTTGTGTTTGTTCTTATGCCAGTACCAGACTGTTTTGATTACGGTGGTCTTATAATGTACTTTGATAATGAAGAGACTCTTTAGAGCAGTTTTACGTTTACAGAAACATTTAGCAGAAGGTGTATTGTTTCCATATACCCTCTTTCATTTAATAAATTATTTTAATGGGAGCAACCGCTTTGAGCTTCATAGTATTGCTCATTTTAAAATCTGCGTCACATTGTTCCATGTTGTTTTCTTCTGGAGTAGACTTATACTCCCTTGTTGATTTTGTTGACTGTCGTTTTTAGTGTGAGATTTCTTCATGAGTCTTAGAATTTTAATTTTTATGCTAATGTTCACTTCTTTAAGCATGATTTCGCCTTCTCCCTGTCCTAGATTCCCAGGTAGCCATGGCCCCAAGTTATCATTTTGGTGCTAGTTCTTGTCAGCTGCTTCTTATGAACGCTGGGACCCCATGCCCACCCTCTGGCTTCCAGCTGTGCCTCTCTAGAGCTCCAAGCTGAGTGGAGCAGTTTTCATCCCGGGTGGCCCACAGGCGCCAGACCTCTGGCCTGGCTGTCCAGAACTGGAGCGCAGCTCGTCCCTGTAGTCCTACTCAGTGCTTTACCCGTTTCGCTTCATTTCTGTTCCAGGGACATACTTGTGTTGTTTGTAAGTTTGAAGTGTCTGTTAGGTTTTTCTCTTTTTCTATTTTAATAGAGGAAGCGGATTAAGGCATAAATTTTGAGCCATCTTTTCTTCATCTTAATCGCTAACACTTGTTTTGTGGGAAGGCATCCTTCCTTCCTATCTTAAGCATGAAAGGAAAGAGGTTTTTCAAGAAAATTAAGATGTTTAAAAGTGAAATATATTTGTGTTTTTTAAGAGAAATGACTTAATAATATTTTTTGTGACAGACTGTTTAAGGGTTTAGCTAAATATAAACATTCTAAAACTTAAAAATAGTAGACTAACTAAATTCAGTATATAGGTTGTACATCCAATTACACTGTCACAACAGTGACCAATATACACTTGTTGAACTGTTCTTTCTACTTAGGGTTAAAATTAAAATCTTAAGTGTGCTCACGGTAATGCAAAACTAATCATTTTCCATTGTGTTGTTTTAATAAGAACTTAACTACAGCCTTTATAAATACTTTGATAATTCTGAAAGAAAAAAAAAACCCAGGAACTCATTGTTGCTTATATTATTGTTAAAGACTTATTTATAAATTGCTTTATTTTGGTAACTTTAATCCTGTCTCCAGTTTTATATGAATGTTGGTTCTCATAACTTAGCTCCTTGTGCACTTTGTACATCAAATAATACCCAGAAAAATGATGCGTGATATAATATTCTTGGGGATTGAATTTCTGTATAAGAATTTCTGTATAAGAATTTCTGTGTAGGTAGAGTTTAGTGCCTTTCAAATCCCCAGATAGAAAGGTCCTCTGATAAATGCTGTGATTTTTATTGTCTTTGCTAATGAGGAAAGAAGCTAAACATTGTTGCTTGTGTATTGTCAGTCTACCATTAAATGTAGTAAATAATTCTCATACAAATATTAAATGTGTAATGAGGAGTTATGAGGATTGCTTTCTCTAAAAAATGTTTATTTTTTTGTTGGTATACAAAGAAGTGAGTTTACTTGAAAATAATACCTTAGCCACTTAATTTATTTTATAAATCTTGCTGTTTAGATACTTAAGCAAATTTTAAATTTCTGTGGGTGAGCTGCTGTTGGTTTCCCTAACTTGCTTAGTTCAATATGCCATCTCTTCTACTTAGAAGATGGATACCTTCTAAGGCACACCCTGCACTTTTTGTATCTCTGTCTCTCTTGGCTAGTTTCAGTTAGATATTAGGCTGAGGAATTTGCTTATTAACTCAAGTGACTAAATAGTTAACACATGTATTTTATTGCTATTATGAAATAGAAATTATTAATATTAAAATTAGTAAAATATTTTTTTATTGATAAGATGTTTTAGAAACTGCTATATGTCAGTAATTTCCATGTGGTTAAATTGTGTTTGATAAAATGAGGCTTTTCTTATGAAAAATAAGATTTGATAGGGGAAATAAAGTTAAATTGTTTGATCATTGGTCCTTATACTTTTAAGTTAGTGATGCTTTATGTACTTAGCAGACAAAATGTGAAAAAATTGGTCAGTCAGAATCTATTTTGTATTTAAAAATAATTTTTCTGTTTAAGGAATATGTGTTATTGTAGGAAAGTTAGAAAAGATAAAAATAAGGAAAAATGAAAAGTGTACAAGTTAGTAGTAGTATTTTAGCATGTCTATTAGGACTTGTTCCAGTTTTTTATTGATATGATAATATATGTAAAGAGCAGAATTGAATTTTTAAAAATGAAGACGTAGTTGCCCAAACTTGAAAGCAATCCAGATATCTGTCAGTATGGGAATGGATAAACAAATTGTGGTATATTCATATCATGGGAATACTGTGCAGCGATAAAAGGAGATGAGACATCAAGCCACGTGTAGGAACCTTAAATGCATATTGCTAAGTGGAAGAAGCCAAACTGAAAAGGCGTCATTACTGTACAAGTCCAACTATTCGACATTCTAGAAAAGACAAAACTGTGAAACAGTAAAAAAACTGATCAGTGGTTGCTGGGGGCTGGAGAGAAAGAGAAAGAGATGAATTGGTGGCACACAGGACATTTTTAGGGCGATGAATCTATTCTGTACAATACTATAATGATGGGTACAGTGATAGTCTTATATTTGCCAAAACTTACAGAACAGACAACACTAAGAATGAACTATAATGTACAATTAAGGGTTTTTAAATAATTTAATTTGATAAAATGATACAACTAGACAGATAAATTATACTTTATAAACATATCTAGATCTCAGCAGAGCATTTTAGAGTAGAAACAAAATATCTGTGGTGCAGCACTGTCTTTTTGCAATGATTGAAGTATTGTTTGCCCTCCAACATGGTAGCTACTAGCCACATGTGGCTGTTGATCTCTTGAAACCTTTCAAGAGAGGCTAATATAACTGAGGAATTGAGTTTTAAATTTTATTAATTGTATTTACTGAGAACATAAATAGTGTCATGTGTGGCTAGTGGCTATAGTGTAGACAAGGAAGTATTTAAATTAGCAAACAAGATAGAGAACTGTTTGCTGATGATTAAGTTAGAATTAATAGTTGATTGAAAAATCTTAAGTATTGGTTTATTGCCTTTTGGGGGTGAGTTCTTCATTTCTTTATCCTGCAGTTTGTTACCTTTGTCCTGTCCTCAGTACTTTAATCAATGATTTGAACAAAGACATGGTTATTGAACTCGTGTTCAGGACAGATTCAACATTGATACATATTATAGTGTTTACTGATGTGTTAGGCTCTAGAATTTGGATTTAGAAAGCTCTTTAAAAACTAAAAAGAAAAAGAAAGAAAGTGATTATGAAAGTGATTCATAAAGGATTCATTTGAAATTGTGGGCTTAAAAATTATATAAAGGACAGGATATGGGAATCTTAGACTCAAAATTCCTGTGGGGGAAAACCTAAAACCAAATGCTTTTACTTGGTTACCCCAAGTTTGAACCAACAATGTGATGTTACCATTCATACTATGTTCAGAAAAGTTTACCATCTAGTCCAAAGTTGGTTTAGTTTCTGTGATCTGCTCTGATCAAATTACATTTAAAATACAACACTTTTTAACGAAAAGGTTGCAGATACAATCCCTAGTTGGACAGGTACGAGAAGCAATCTTTCAATGTTTCTCACATTGATCTTTCCCCCTCTCTCTCTCTTCCCCCAACCCTCTTTCCCCACTCCTTCCTCTTTCTCTAAAATCAATAAACATACCTATACCTTCAGGTGAGGATTAAAAAATACATAAATAAAATATTATGTTTAGTTTTGGATGCCATTTTTTAAGAGGCTCAGTAAAAAGCTACTAAAGGAACCCAGATGGAGAATCATCTAGATCAAGGTATATGACTAGTAGTAAGGAATTTATGTATATTTACCTGGGAATAAAAAGAACTTGAGAGTGAAGTGTGGCTTGTACTTGACCTTATCTTCAAATATTTGAAAGGCTGTCTTGTAGAAATATTACTAAGGTCAGTCTTTGTAACCCCAGAGGGCACAACAGAGCAATAGGTGAAAACTGTAGTGATTGGGCTTAATATGAGGAAGGACTTTTTTGACAATTGGCATTCTCTAGCAGTGACATGAGTTGCCTTATAAGATTTCCTGCTGGCAAAAGTATGTTGGTTGTTGATTAGCCAGGAAAAAAATGTCAATAACAGCAGTAAGTGTTTATTGAGTAGTTGTCAGCCATCATGCTAATTTATTTTAACAGACAAGAAAGCTGAGGCTCAGATTACTTAAATTGCCTAGAGTCATATAATTAGCTCATTTGGTTAGAGTGTCATCCCAGTACGCCAAGGTTGTAGGTTTGATCCCTACTCAGGGCCCATAGAAGAATCAACCAGTGAATGCCTATATAAATGGAACAACAAATAGATGTTTCTCTCTCTTTCTTTCTCTCTCCCTCTCTAAAATTAATACATAAGAGAATTATAATTAGGTATTGATAACTAAATCTAGTTCTATTTGATTCCAGGCCTGAGTTTTCAACGTGCTATTATTCTACATTACATTACAGCTTTTATAGGAACTTTGTTTAGATGTCCTCTGAGGTCCCCTCCACACTGAGCTTAGATGACCCCATTGTCATTTCTTGAGAAGCTGTATGGGAAAGCTAATTGTGAGGAAGGTCATTAAGTTCTAGTACGTAATGGATTGCAGTGGAGACATAGTGGTGGTGGGTCGCAAGGTTAACTAGGAAGCTACCATCTAACCAATGAATCAAGTTTTAGTAGGGGCAGTTGTTTTAAACCTATGAGTACCAGGATATATTTTATTTAATTTCACCATTGAAACAAGAATAATTTACCACCAGAAATTGGAGTCAGAGTATATCCTTGTACGTGTTACAATTGTGAGCACACATCCTTGAAAAAAAAAGCTGAAGTAGATACACATATTGATATTTCTGTTAATATTTGTTATGTGTTCATTTTCCTAACAAGTGACATTAGTGATGTCTGTATTGTTTTCTTTGAATTACTCTTACCATGATTGGTTTTACATGAGAGATGCATCAGTATTATGTATAGTTAGCAAAGATTTACTTAGTATTTCTTCAGATCAAGACAATGTAAAAATATGTGCTTTATATGTAAAGTAGTTAATACATAGCCTGGGAAATAAGGAGTGTACAAGTGTTAGGTATTGCTATCATTATTATCATGATACAGATCACTTTGTGTACTTTTGTAATTTCCTTTTTTATGGTTTATTTATTTTAATAATACTAAACACCTAAAGTTAATTGCTTATATGCAAGGCACACTGTCAAATACATTTACATACATTGTTTAGTTCTTATCTTAACACAGTCCTGCAAAAGTCCTCTTATTCCCCCCATCCAGATGAGAAAGTGGGGGCTCAGCAAAGTTGTCCAAGGTCCTAAAGCCTGGTGGGCTTTAAGCTTACAAGTTGAGCACTGGGTGACTGTTCTCTTCACCTGAACTGCTGTAGTACGTGTTCATAAATTTGTTAAATTATTGAGTCGACCGACATGGGGTAATGTGAAGTAATGACTGGGTTGCTGACGTAGAATGCAGCCATGCAAAAGAAGGTTTGAAAATATGAGCAGTGATAATCCACTGAAAATATTAGTGGGTTACACATAATTTGTATTTCTTTAAATTCCTTAAAGCACTAGCAATTTTCAGAAAGACCATTTAATTACATTTTCAGAAAAAATATTGTTACGTAAATATAGATATTGATTATAAGACATACGCAGGTCAGAAAACTGTTAAATTGTGGGAAAGTTTTCATAACAGGATGATACTTTGAAAATATTGAACTCCAGGCTTTTTTATCCTACCTTCTAATCATATTTGATAATACATCCCTGATATCAATACAGTTACTCAATTTTAGACTGTACTCATATATATACTACTGTAACTTACATTTATTATAAATATACATAAAAATGGAGATTAAAAGAATGCTGTTTTAAAAATAATATTTAACTTTATTAATGGTATTAAAATTCTTTCCAGTCAGAGCAATGTGATTGAATCTACTTTGATATTTTTGAATATTAGTTTAATACCTTGTGGTATTCTGAGGTTCTGGTTCTTTATTCAGTTCAATTTAATACTTCGTCTTTAGAACAATGGAAAGCCTTTGGAAGGTTTATTGGCAAGGGATGGAGGAGAGGTATTATACATTAATCAGACTTGCATTTAATGAAATTCACTCCACTTGCTATGTCAGAATAGGTTTATGTGTGTTTGGATAAAAATGCAGGTAGCCCTTTGAGTGATTTGGGAACTTAAAATAGACAAGCAGAAAGACTTGAAATCTGTCTAGTAGTTGATACAAGAGGATTTGATAATGGATTGGATTAGGGGTGGGGTGGGGTTGGGTGCTGTGGGGTAATGAGGTGTTAAAGATGCATTTTAGGCTTTTGACTTGTATAACTGAAAGAAAGACTGTGCCTTTCATGGAAATAAAGACCACTTAGAAAACAGTAAAGAGGATAGAAAACCATAAGATCATTTTGGATGTGTTGATTTGTGAGAGGTATCGAGACCTCCAAGTGGAGATGATAACTGGGTAATTAGGTATATGGAGCTTAGAGTAGAGTTCTGGGAAGGATGTTTATATTTAAGACTTTTCAGCATTATGCTTGCTCTAAGGGAAGCTAAGGGCCTGGGTGTAAACAGTTAAGGAGAGAATGTGGAGTGAAAGTAAGAAGGCCTAGGATTAAGTCTTAAAGAACTCCAACATTTAATAGTCAAAGTGAGCCTGAAGAGGAGACAGGAAGGTAGCAGCAGCCCAAGTGGTAGAGACCTATGGAAAGAGAGATGTGTCCAGGATAGCAAAGGAAAAGGGTGTTTCAAGAAGGATAATGAGGGTTTAGCGGCGTGGAATGATGCATGGAGGAAGATCAAGGAAGATGGGGTCAGAATATATCAAATCTATGAATAAATATCCTTATAACAATGGATAATGATAGATGATAATAGATGTGCTATTGAAAATGTTCGAGTAGATATTTTTACTTTGTTTTTCACAATCTCCTCTTTGCTCTTTTATTGTAACCTTCTTAAAATTATAGATTAGAATTCAACTCAGCACTTTACATACGGCTCAGTCATTGTAGTATCCTTTGAGATGCCAAAGGGAGCGTTTGAGATACTATATTACTGTTAATACATGAAGTTTTATCCTAGCCTTCATTTCATTTTTGTATTCGTACTGAGCCTGCAGATAACTAACCTTCTACCCTTTTAAGATTTTCCTTAGGAATTTCTCTGTGGGACCAGGTTTCCCCATCTTGTACACATGAGTTTTTAAACCCAGTCGTAGGGTTTTTTATATTTATCTCTGTTACTTTTCCTTAGGTCTGGCCATATTATACCAGAGTATTTGGAAAATTTTAAGATCTTGATTCTTCCAGGTACCATATTAACACTTTAACAAATTTGATTTAATGTCTTCTGGTTTATATATCATTGATAAATTTTGAATAGGGCAAAGCCATGGCCAAGCCTTGAAGAACACTTTTAGTGGCTGATTTCCATATTGAAATTACTCCCATAATATACCCAGCCGTACTGTTACCCAAAAGGGCACCTTGCTGCCATGGAGGTATCGTGCCTGCTGTGCATCGCTGGCTATGTTTCAAAGTGTCCACTGACTAGTTGCTGTGGGGAATGGTTGGTCTCTCCTTTCAAAGAGGTCTTTTTGGAACTCCAGGTACACTTATTTTTGACTTCCAGCAAATTCTTTAACATTAACTAGATGGAAACAGAAATACAACTCACAAACTTTTATAATTATTGAAATTTTATTTGCTTTAGAGACTGTTTTAGTGATTAAATACTTCTTTCAGCATTTTATGACTAACCTGAGCAGTAGGATTCAAACAGGGCATTAACATGAACAGAGCTGTGTTTTATTTTAAAAGGTTTTACCTGTAAGCACTTGAGCAAACCCAAAATCCAAGTGTGTTTTTTATTTACTTGTTCTGTGGTTTCACAAACCCTCAGCGTATCTTTACATATTCCACTTTGAAGACAGCTTTATAGTTCTTATTTAGGCCCATTATATCTCTTTTATTAAACCATTTTGTAGGATTCGTTTTTTAGGATTCCCCCTGTTATACTATTTAAAGGTTTATCATTACTTTACATTTTGTATTCATTTGATAGCATCCAGTATAGCATTTTCCTATTGGAATAAAAATTGCATTAATTCAGAATACAGTAGAAAGTGGGGATTACTGTTGCTGAGAGATTCAAAAACTACATTCATCTGTTACATTCAAAAGTATTGTAAGAACCAAGGACATAATGCTTTTAAAGTTATACTCTGCGTATGTTTCGAACTAATGTGTGTTGGTTAACTTTTTACCTGTTTGCATTCATCATTTTAATTTGACGAAGAATTACTTTAATTATTTAATTTAATGGGTAAGTATTTATAATAACAATAAGACTTCTGAGAACCTTTGTCTATTTAGAGTACCCTAATAGGTGATGGCTTGAACAACATCTACCAGGAAAAGATGTTGCCTGTCTATTCCTATTTTGCCTCCTTTAAATCTCATATGCTTAATTTATAGCCAGGGTAGTGAAACTTGCCTTTTTATTGTTTGTGACTTGCATTCTTTTTTTTTTTCTTTAAAGCTCTGTAGTTGATGTCTGTTTCTGTACCCACAGATAACATTTCCCTTCCCGTTTTCAGTTTGAGAGCAGCGCCTGGAACTTGCCTCAGTGCACAGAGCAGTGATGCAGACCCTGCGCCTTCACAGTCACTCTCACTGCGGAATAAGTGTGTAGTGCAGATCTGGAATGAGAGCTGCACCTGCTCTCGACGTGCATAAAAATGGCAAATGTTAGGGAAAGCATAATTTTAGGACTGCTTTAAATCTGACGGCAGCTGATCTCAGAATTCTGCTGGGGATTCTTCGCGTTGCAGTTATGGAAGTTCTGCTATTCAGAGCAAACGAGCTTCCTTCTCCCATTGCTAGGTCTTAGGCGTATTATTTTTAAGAAATACTGTGCTCTGTGTACTATGATCTCGTGCTTGTGATGTTACATTAGAAGTTATCTTCCAAATATACTGGTGTTTCTTAAAATTATGGTGTGGACAAAATTTTTAACTAGAGTCTGTAATTTATTATGTGCGAACATTGAATTATAGTTTAAGTAACGTCAAGTAGCAAAGAATATATATAAGGGTAACTCTGCCATGAGAAATTATTTTCTAAGGAAGAAATGGTCTCAGTTTAAGAATTCACACATTCTTTGAGAATTGATTAGATAAAAAGGATGTTTCATGTTGCTTGTAGAGAGCATTTCCTGTTGTTTGTTTGGAGTGTTTGTGAGGGGAAGTACCATATTTTGCCATGTATAATGTGTACTTTTATGCCCAATTGTTGAGAGAAAAATAAGGATGCACATTATACATGGGCAGTGCTGAAGCGTGGGTGCACGTTATACACAAGAGCGCATTATATGTGACAAAATGCAGTAACTGTGTTAGAGATATAGTGCAATGACTTATTTTGAGTTTGCTGGTTCTTTAATATCACCATTAACATTAAGCATAGGGCTTATGTGGGACTAGCAGCGATCAATTCAAAACACTCAGGTAAAACGCTTATTGGGAAAAGTATATTTAATCTTTACCTTTCAACACTGAGTGATTTTTTTTGTTATTTTTCATATTTTAAGTCATTTTGGTTCATAATTTAAAAAATAGCTTTATTGATGTACAGGGTATGCCAAAAGGAGGTTTACAGTTGTGAGTACATGAAACAGAGTTTATTCTTATATCATTATTTATTAGTTATTATTTTCCATATAAACAACTATAAACCTACTTTTGTCCCCTATATAATCCAGGTAAGTACAAGCATCACCACAGTCAGTTTTAGAGCATTTTTGTCTCCTCAGAAAGAAATTATAAATCTTTAGCAATTATTCCCCCACTTCCTCCCACCCCATCCCTAAACAGCCACTAATCTGCTTTCTGTTTTAGGCATTTCCCTATTCTTTTATGGCATAGTTCTCCCCCAGGCAAGACCTTTGAGGCAGAACTCTGTAGCTAAAGGTGGAGACAATAGAAAGCTTCTCTGCAAGTGACAGCCTTGCTTTAGGAGCTGAATACTTGATGGAAGGGGGAGGCAATAACCTAAGTTCTTGGCTTGCCTGGGTTTGTGCGCCAGGGTGAGAGTGATTGGGGCCCAGTGTTTTTCCATGATGCTGTGCCCGAGGAAGTGCTGTTCCATGAGTGGAGACTTGGTGGAAGAAGGGTGGCCTTGTGTGTAGATAATGAGCAGCAAGAATACATTATTTATTAATATTTAATGTCTCACACACACTCAGTATAAATGTCTACTTTTCTGATTTTGTTTGTGTGGAATCTCTGAGAACAGTTAGAATTTGGTTAATGTAAAATTTTCACATGCAGAATTAGAGTAACATTTCTGGACAGGAGGAAGAAAACTATTGAGGAAATTTAAAGGCTTTCTGGAACAATTATTTCACACAGTTTTGTAACTGAAAGTCTCTTAATAGTAAACCTCATTCTCATTCTGGAATCAACTTAATCTTTGGCAACTGCTGTGCATAGTTGGGCAGGATATGCATGGAAACTTTTTGTAAAGTAACATAAAGCACTTGCAATACTGTGTCTAATAAACATTAAAAATTAATTATTAAAATAATCAACAACAAAATTTAATAAAATAATTATTAAGCATTAAAAATTTGTTGCATGTGATTCATTGAAGCATTCTAATAGTTCTTTAACTCTAAAATGATAACCGTTATGTAGTAAGTTGTAAGAAAAATAGTACACTATTTGGGAAAACCAGAATAATATATTGAAAAAGCAAATTAATTTTAGAATTTTATTTGGTTATGTCATGAAAAAACATATGTAAAAATTCGATATTCTGTAATTTAGAGGTTTATGTATAAAAATGATTTTAAAAATTGTCATGCTCTTGAATTATATAGTTGCAGATAGCCTTTGTAAAGTTAAAAGCTCCTTAGCAATGTGAAAAGTTACTTTTAGTTTTTAGGTTACTTTGTAAAACTATTTGTTTTCTAAGTAATTTGGGGGCACTTCTGTGTTAGTTTGGTGTCTGACCTCTGTTGAGTAGGGTGTTAATAACTTGAAAAAGTTCATTTTGAAGTAACGTATTTTGATTTTCATTCTCTTATAAGCTGTTTGAACTGCTGGGACCTGATGGACTTGAACTTATTGAGAAACTCCTCCAGAACAGAATTACAATTGTGGACAGATTTCTTAATTCTTCAAGTGATCACAAGTTGCAGGCTCTTCAAGGTAAGAATGTATATAGTGGTATTTCTAATTTAAAGGAAAAATTTATTGATTAGCAAATGTTTTTAATATAATTATACTTTTAATATCATTTGGTATATTATATAATTTACCATCCTTTTAAAGTAGATTTTACATATGGAGGATTATTAAACCAATATCAGTACCCTAAAAAACGGTGAAGTGGCAAATATTCTTTTTATGTTTAGGTGTGGTTTTCTTTTTAAGTAGATGATTTGAATAGACAAAAAAAAATTTTAAGCAAATATGTATAGTAGTTACTGTGGGCCAAGTAGTGTTATAATTTCTTTCCAACTATTTATTTTGAAAACTTTCAAACCTGTTTAAAAGTAGAAGGATTGTACAATGAACATGACTTTCATGTAGATTTACCAGTCATTAACGTTTTGCTTTCCCTCCCCCCTTCCTCTTTTCTGGTAATAATTCTCTACAAACATGCGTGTGCGTGCACACATGCACACAAATATGCCTACATTTAAATTTTTGCTGAACCATGACTAGAAGTTGCAGGTATCCTAATAATTCAAGGTAAAATCTTCAGTATGCATGCAAGAACAGCAACAGTCTCCCACTTAACTTCAGTACAATTACCACACTGAGCAAATTGAATATTTATATTGTCACATATTACATGTATTTGAAAATCCAGGAGAACCAGGGAAATTTGTGTAGGAAGCCAAAATTATAAAAAAATTTGACTTACTGTGGCACAAATGATGCCAAAGTCAGGTTTTAAATGATAAATAGAAAAACTGAATTGCTTACCTTCATCTGCATGCTTTTTGACAGCCTTAAAACAGTTTGGATTTTCTTTTTTAGTGCACGAACATAAGAAATTAAATACCCTTCTTCAAACTCATCAACATTTATCCTTCTTCTATATTATGCCACCTTTTCCTTACATTTATGACTATGGCACTAAAAGGAAACTATAAAAACAGCCTGGATTTACACAAAGAATTTCTTACTGATTTCCTTTATCTCATACTTTTGATTTCTGGTAGTTGCCTTGAGTTGCTTTGTGATTTGTAGAAACTTTGAAGAATTAAAATTAGCCACTTTGTATCTACAGGTCTCTGGTTTTTTAAGTGTATTGAAGACTTATAAACCACCATGCTTATTGCAGTAAGCCAGTGGAGTTTAGGAGGATTTAAAATAGGTATCTGCGAGATGAAAAGGAGTGAGTTTAAATATCTAATCTTGGGATATAAATTCTAAGAATTTGGTGTTCATTTTGTCAGCCTTCTGTCAATATAGAGATACTTGATTTCACCTTTTTAAAATTCATCCAACTTGTATTTTTTTATGTTTCAATTACAGTTGACGTTCAGTATTATATTAGTTTCTGGTGTACTTAACTTTTAATAGTGTAATTTATTAACAAAACTTTCAAAATCAGTCCAGCTCACATACTCTTAGGCAACCGTAAATCAGAGGAGGTCCAACCCACAACCCGTGGGGCCAACAAGCAGTCCAAGATAACTATGAATGCAGCCCAACAGAGAATTGTAAATTTATTTAAAACATTACTTAGTTTTATTACTTAGATATGTACAGTTCCTCGTTTTATTAGTTAGATATGTACTTACATATGTATATTTTCTATATTAGTGATCATAAACTTGGGACCTGCTAAGTGATTTTAAAAGATGATCGAAAGGGCTGCTGTGTAATTAGAGTTACAGTGTGAGGACTTCTTTGCGTATCTGTTGTGGTGGATATCACGAAAATTATGCATGAACCTTTTTTTTTTTGCACATCAGTTTGGTTAGTATTTGTGTATTTAATGTGTGGCCCTAGAGAACTCTTCTTCCTGTGTGGCCCAGAGACACCAAAAGGTTGGACACTCCTGTAGATGATGAATTAGTGTAGATGATGAATTGGTGCTGTTTTTAGTTTCCTTATATTAATGTTTGTATAACATTTTCACAGAAATCTTATTCTACTTTTTTGGGGGGGCGGAGGGAAGTCCTGGGAAGGGCAGCATGCAAAAAATTCTCCACCTCTGCTGTCTCCCAAAGTGGTTTATACAATCAAGACTTTTCTAGATCTTGCATCTTCATATCAGAGATATTTATTTAATTTTCCCTTATATTACTTCAAGACCACCAGGGGTCTAACATGAATAATTAAAAATTGAACAATTTTATATTTTAAGCATGAAAGTTCAGGAACTTTAATTTTTTTCATTAATTTTTTTATTGTTGTTCAAGTACAGTTTTCTGCCATTTTCCCCCGACCCCAGCCCAACACCCAAGCCCTCCCGACCTCCCTCCCCTATTTCCACTTATTCTACTTTTTAGAAGCAACCATACCTTTTAACCCATCAGTCTGCCCTGAAATATTTGCTACTCTTCTCAGACCACTTTTACTCTTTTAGTCTATGCTGGATCATTATTAATGTTGCTATGAAGAATAATAAAATTATACTATAGAAAATCAGGGGCATTTAAACAAAGAGACTTTTAACTTTTTCTGAGCACTGTGGGAAAGGTGACAGCCACATGGTTGAAGTTTCTTCATTTTGTTTTTTAAGTAGAGTTTTCTCTGTATATGCATTAAACATGATTCTCCTTAAAATAATAGTTTTGGGGGGATGCAGTTCTCTTGAAGGTTCCTTTGGATGCTTGTTACTTTATCACTGTTCTCATCCATTTCTATCTTTTGATACAGTTTTATTAATAAGCCTTCAAAATCCTCTAAAAAATACCAAATTATATTTGTATTTTTTATTAAGCTACGTTTGTATGACAACCACATTCCATCCTTTTCTTTAGCCCCCAAATCATGGCTTAGAGAGCAATCACTCCTTGCTATGTAGCATTTTCTAGCTTTCATACTAATTTTCTTTGAATCTACTTTATCTAGATATACACCCCCCTACTTTACCTCTGTTCTTATAGGCAGGAAATGTAAGGTAGGGAAGAAGTAGTTGGGTATAGCATAGTGACTGTTAATTTGAGGATAGTCGTAACTGAATTCTATTTTCAGCACTGATGTGGAGTATGTTTAGTACACGTTATATTATAAAATAAAAATTAAACTAGCTCATGCTGTCAAGTGAAAGTGGTTTAAGTAATTATACAAGACTTTTATTCATTGTAATTATATTCTAAAAGGATGCCAGCTTCTACATTGTCCTTCGGTAAAATTTTATGTTAAAATTGCTATTAAGCTTATTCATTTCATTTCAACTCATCCGTCAGTCTCTGCAGTTGCTGAACCCATCAAGGAGAAGCATAATTTAAGCATTTCCTGCTCTGCAACTTGATTTTTTAAATTACCTAGTATGTTCAGTCTCACAGGAGGTATATCTTTTGTATTCTGATTGTGGCTTTATAGATCTGTTCTTGAGGTAGACATATTTTCTTCTTTTAATTTCCTTATTTGGATGATCACAAATGTGTATAATAGGATTTTGTTACTTTCACATTTGTTAAAATCTTAATAACATTAACGTAGCATTTAGTATGTCACCAAAAGTATTTAGTTTCACCCACAAAATCTTTAACATTCATTTTTAATAAGTACATGGCATTAGTCACATTTTAAAAAACTCTTAATATCTAATTGTGTGACTTTGCAGTTTAACTTTTAGTTCAGAGTGCATGTAGAAACTGTTAGTATGCTGCATTATTTTTCTAACACCAAGTAGGTTATAAATTCAATCATTATAATAGGTTTATAAAACTTACGTAGAAAGTAAGATATGTAAGACACATTTTTTTCACAGCAGCAAAATGTAGTAGTCTTAATGTAGATGGGATTATCTTATTTTATAATTTTGAGATGTAATGAGTCTTTATTTCTTGCTTTCCTTTTTGAGACTTATAAAAGTCATTATGCAGAGGACTTACTCCATGTGATTGAGAGTTTAAATGACTTATTCAAAATCGTGTAATGAGATAGTGATAAGTGTCTGCAGATTGTGAAATTTGACATAAAATGAATTTAGAAAGTTAATTTCCCATCTTGATGCTATGCTTAATTCCTTCCTCGTTCTGTATTAGATCTTGGAATTTGATAACTTGCACTGTGCTACTTCAGAATATGAACCAAGTCTCATTCTGGTCCTCAATACACTAATGTGTATTGATGTGGATTGCTTTCAAAGACAGTCATATCAGTTCCTTTAGGGCTGCAGTGAGCCAAGATACTACTATTTGGAAAGATTGAATTAAGCACAGAAGGTAATCCTGTTGGAAGAAAAATTTTCCTGAGCTCACCAAACCACAGATTCAAATTGTAGCTTGCAAACATTGAGCTTTGATTGATCTGGTTCTTCTTAGTGGTTTGGCCTCTTTCCATTTTTTTTAAAACCTGTATTTCTATGAAATGGTGGACCATACCTTTTTTTTTATTTGCCTTGGTCATCTTCTTACTCTACCCCGAGCTAATGCTAACAAATTTTCTTTCATGTATAAGTAAGTAGTAACATATGTATAACTTAACACAGTAAAGCCTGTTACATTGGGGACAGTTGTATTTAACATGTAAAGAAGATCTTTATTTTATTACTGTGTTTATTAAATGCTAATTAGTATAGAAAATTGTATTTATTGAAATTACATAAATTTCAAAATTATAATGTCAAATAATTAGTTTCTGATGTTATATGTCAGAATTTCTAACATTAAATTGTTTAGTCTATAGGAAGAAACATCTGCTGACTTTTCTTACACCACTATTTAATATCATTTAGATATTGTGATTTTAAAAGACTCCTTAAAATATACAAATTAACGCTCCGGTTTTTAAAAATGAGTTGTTAGAGCATTGCTTTACCTTATGTTTTGGTGAGGAAGAAATGGTTTTAATAAAGGTTTAATGTGTAAAACATGATGTTCTAAATTTGCTTCGTAGACAACTGCAAAAAAATTTTAGGAGAAAATGCTAAACCCAATTATGGTTGTCAAGTCACTATTCAGTCTGAACAAGAAAAGGCATTGCTGAAACAATATCGCCGAGAAGAAAAAAGAAATGCTAGGCGAGAAAAGAAGTCTGGAGAAGATGGTGAAGTTTCCGAAGGACTTACGTGCTTTGATCCTAAGGAATTGCGGATACAAAGGTAATAAAAGCCTGTAGCTGAAAAAATACTTGTGTTGTAATTGCTACTTTTTGTATCATTACCATTTTTTAGTTTAGTTTTAATAATTTATATTATTCTTCCTGTCACATTTTCTTACAAGAATAGAATTTTGTTGTATGAAAACCTCATTTTCTAGGATAAGAAAGCTATTTTAGGTGCTGCGCGCACACATACCATTGATGAATATTTATGAAGCCTACACGAATTTGAGTTTTTGTTTTTTTCTGGCATAATGAATACTTTTTCCCATGTTATTATTTAGAAGTAGAAAAGAGGAAAATTAAATGACAGCCTTATTACACTTGGCTTTTAAATATTGAAACCCATGTTTAAAAAGGAATTTATAAACATCTTTGGATTGTGACAAACAAAATTATTAACCTGGTGTTACCTAAAAATGTGTTGACTCCTGTGTGATTACATAGAACACTTCAGGATTGCTAATATCTTCCTATGTATAGTTCTATTTATTCTCTTTTATAATAAAAAGCTACCTCAAACAGTTATTACAGGGACCTTTTTTAGTGTGCTTTTCATTGCAAGACAGAAATTTCAGATGTTGCCTGTTGTTTTTCTTTTGCAGAGAGCAGGCACTCCTGAATGCTAGAAGTGTTCCAATTCTGAGCAGGCAGAGGGACATGGACTTCGAAAAAATACGCTATCCCCATGTTTATGATTCCCAGGCTGAGGCCATGAGAACATCAGCATTCATTGCTGGTGCAAAGGTATGAAATTGGTGTGTGATCGCTTTGGGGTAATACGTCTATTGTGAGGAAATGACATAAATTTTCCCAGTTTCCTTTGTTACTTTAGTAGTAGTCAACTATACTGTGCTAAATTGTATTTTAAAATACTGGGGAAAATGAAATAATGCAATGTGTGTGAAGTTTTTGACACATAGTAGGCATTTAAAATATACCGGTTCTCTCTTTCATTACATAAGCAGCTTGTATTTTTTAATTTTAGCAGATGTGTTGCTTTTTGATTGAACTTTACATCACATACTGCATATTTTTCCTATCTTCTTGAGTACTTTTGTCATGCAGAATACCATCTAATTAATACATAGTTCAAGATTTATCAATGTAATATGGTTAATTTGTTAGATGAGATGCCTGATACATGAATGCTTTGTGTGTGTATAGGGTTTTTGTTTGTTTGTTTGTTTTGTTTAGGTTTTCCTTGCCTTTAAAGTAGCTAAATTTAATTTTTAGTGCTATGTGGTAAAACCAGTAGTGTCCCCCTTCCCTCTCACTAACTAAAGAATATCATAGAGCATTTTTTAAATTATTGCTGGATTTTGATTTTAATAGATGATTTTGCCAGAAGGAATTCAAAGAGAGAATAACAAGATGTATGAAGAAGTGAAGATTCCCCACAGTGAGCCAATGCCAATTGGCTTTGAGGAAAAACCAGTTTATATCCAGGACTTAGATGAGGTGAGATGATCATTTTATAGAGTTGATGTTTTTGTGCTTGCTATGTTTATGAATGGATTTGTATTAGAAAAACGATTTTTAAATAATTTTACATCACAATTTAACATATAATTTAAAATTATTTTAAAATTTTTTCTAAAATTATTTAGACAGTACAATAAAGAGACATGTAGTTAGATAATAGAGTAAAAAGATATGCAGTTAGTTACTAAAGATGTATAGTAGGGGAACTTAAATTTAAAACAATACATGTGTACATACATTTCTTCATGTATACACACATACTTATGTACATTTCTGTGTATGTAATTCTATAACTTCATGTATAGTTTGGTTATTTCAATAATATTTGGTTTAAGCTATGTAAACCAACTCAAGTAAAATGTTTTAATGATTTTATGTATTGTAAACATAAAATATGTTTTATGTTATGATATTGTATTAACATATCAAATGGTCAGCCTAAATAAAATAAAATATTATTTGAGGAAGGGGGAGCTAAATTCTAAATTCTTTTCTTTTTTTTTTCCTTCAACTTTTAAATTTTAAATAATTTCAGACCTATGGAAAAGTTGCGTAAATGGTGTTATCCACATACCCTTTGTTTCAGTTTACTGTGTGTTAAAATACTGCCATACTTGCTTTAGCTCAAAATAGAATAGTTTAGTTAAAGTATATATATTATTTAAAGCTAATCTTTTCTGTCAGCAAAGTGAAGTTGCTTTATTTTTGAGTCATATATTATATAGTCAGTCAGAAATATCAAACAACATAGGCAAGCAAAAGAGCAGCGTAAAGTATAACCATAGCCAACCAGGTGAACTCCATCCTCTCTGTATACGTGTGCACGTGCATTTTGTTTTACACAAGTGAGGGATATAGTATGTTTTGTTTTTGTGTTTGTATACGTACTTACATATGTCTTTCTGTGTCAATGTATAGACATATTTGGCATTTTTTTATTTACCATACAATATTCCATTTTATGCCTTTATTACAGTTCTTTATTATTATAATTTTAAGTTGTACTCTACAATAAGTTTTTATAGTGGACCTAAATTGTGATTCAACCTATATTAGTGGGTTTCATTCTGCACATTAGAATGACCTGTAGAACCTTTTCAAAATCCAAATGGTTTGGCCCTTATTTAGTTATAACTTATTAGAAGGGGCCAAGATATCTATATTTTGAGGATGATTTTTGAAGTCCTGTAGGTGTTTTGTAATGCAGCCAAGGATGAGAGCCCGAAGAATTAAATAATTATATACATAATTCTTTTTAAACCTTACCGGTCATTATAAGCATTATTATCATGAAGGTTTATTTCATTCTCTGTATTTAATACTAATTTTTTTATGTGAAAGCACTGCCATTTGTTGTCTGTATAATGAATGAGTCAGGGTTTTTATTTTTTCCTGCTTATTTCTAAATAAACTCTCATTTTTATTTAGATTATAGAAATAGAAGAGGTTCTGAATAGGTTAATTCCATCTGCAACCGTAATGTCTCTTTGCCATGTAACCTAATACATTTACGGGTTCCGTGGAGTAGTGTCTAGACATCATTGGGGATCAGTGTTCTGCCTACCACATGTGATGTGGATGACCAGAGTTTAACTTCACCTGTTGAAGGACATCTGTATTGTTTCCGTAACATTGGGGATATTATGAATTGTGTGAGTCCACTCAGGCCGTCGTAACAAAATACCACAGACTGGGGGGCTCAAACAATGAAAATTTGATTTTTTCACAATGGAAGCTAAAAGTCCCTGATCGAAGTCCTGACAGATTTGGTTTCTGGTGAGAACCTTTTCTGGCTTGAGGACAGCTGCTTTCCTACTGTGTCCCTATGGGCAAACATGGCCTTTTTTCACTGTAAGAGCAGATACAGGTGTTTGGTTTCACTTCCTCTTTTTATAAAGGACACTGGCCCTATTGGTGTAGGGCCTCACCCACATGACCTCATTTAACCGTAGTTTCTTCCCTGCAGGTACTGTCTCCAAATATAGTCACACTGGGGTTAAGGCTTAAGTTATGAATTTGGGGGGGACATAAGTTCTCTCGGATAAATGCTCAGCAGTATAATTACTGCGTCATATTGTCGTTGCCTGTTTAGTTTTCTAAAAAACTACCAAACCTATAAATTGAATAACTATAAATGGAGTAACATTTTATATTCCCACCAACGATCTAGTGTGAACTAGTTACTCCACATAGTCACCAGTATTTGGTGTTGTCAGCATTTAAAATTTTTATTTTAGCCACTTTAATTTATATTTTAATATACATTGTTTATATTTTAACCATTCTGTTAGTGTGTAGAGATTCTCATTGTGGTTTTAATTTGCACTTGCAGAGAAGTAGTAATAATTGGGGAATAAAATGTACAAATACCGTGTGTTAAGTACATAAGTAAACTATTTGATGCCATATCACTTTAGATAATGATCTCTCCAGATGTCATAAGTTGTGAATAGTAATATAGACCTCAGGAGAAAACATAGGTGTTAATAGAATGTTAGTTTAGTAGATGCTTCTGTTGACTCGGATCTTTTTTATACAGGTGGAAAGGTACCAGGGAAAGTGCTATTGAAGACGGTATCTTTCTCTTTTCCCCGAGATTCTTAATTACAGGTTATTCCTGACAGCCCTACAGAACTATGGATAAAATGCTTTTATGTCTTTCTTTTCCCTGACCAAATGTCACATTGGATAAATTTGTCCTGCCTTCTTAAATTACTTCTGTAATTTCATTAAAAAGATAAGCAGAATTTAAAATTATAAAATGATGTACAGAAATGCTGTTAAATGGGTTTTGTACTTTCTTGGAAAGGTAATAATGTAAAAAAAAATTAGATGGAGCTCCATATTAGTCAGGACTCATTCATTTGGAAGTTAGAGAAATCAAAGTCAAAGCAAGCTTTAGCAAAGAGGCAATTTATTGACTTTTCTAGCTGAAATGTCCTGGAGTAAAGCTATCTATGTACCCAGCTGGATAGATAGGTTCATATGATGTCATCAGAACTTTTCCTCTCTCTTTATCTCTTTCTTTCTCCATCTGTCTTTTCCCTTTCCCTTCTCCATTATCTCTTCCTCCCTCTCCTTTACCCCCATTACTGCCCCTTTCTATTTCTTTGGTACTTTCATCCCTGACTCCCAAATAAATTTTTTTCCTATAGCCAGGGAAAAATGTATGACAGGAACTCCAAACATATCTGCTTCCCCATACCCTAATCCTAAAAGTCAAGAGGGTTTTCTCCACAAACACTCCTGGGATTAACTCTGATTTTCTGACTTCGATCACTAGTTCATTTCTGAACCAACTTCTTTCCCGGTGGTGGGATTGTGGGGCTCTTATTGACTGTGTCTACTGTCTTGTGTATCCTCATTGTCAGCCCCTTGTGAGCCAGCAGGAGTCAAGGAGGAATTTCCCAAAAGAAAGGTGGATGCCGTTACTACCTTAAAATGGAGAATAAGAAAGATGCTACGCAGGCAGAGCTATGTCTTTGATATTTTGAGTAAGAGAGTCAGGCTTGCTTTTTGTTGGTGTTAAATAAATTGATTTCTGTCTGTTTTCATATTTGGAGGTATGTTTTTAAAACAGTCAATAGAGCAAAAATGGAATACTGACCCAAGTGTAATATTTGGTTTAGAAAGGTAATATGAAAAGATGTACATATGTTTCATTTGAAAAGTTAAGAAAGTTGAGTCCTATAAAATGTGAGTGTACAGGATCTGAGATTTTCTATGACCCTACCCTCTTGAACCCCATGCTTACAGGTTAGGTTCTGGGGAAAATTACAAAAAGGGTATTATCCCTGCACTTCAGTTAATCAGTGTAGTGTGTCTGCTCCGCACCATGTCCGTGGAAATAACTGATGCAGTGGGGTATGTTGCAAAGATGCTGGGGAAGCTCAGAGAAGGCAGACTAATGAATTCACAGAGGCTTTCACTGGAGGCGAATGTAAGGGCATAGAATTTTGTCAGGCAGGCAGAGGGCAGTGGGGTGAATTTTAGGCAAAAGATGCACCGAGAAGCAGTATGTGACCACCTGGAAACAAGTGTTTCGGTATTGTTAGCATGTATGATGTAAGTGGACAATGGCAGCAAGTTGGTCTGAAAAGAGACTTAGTTTACACAAGGGCTTTGAAAATCATGCTAAGAGGTTTCGACTCAATACTGTGGTGAATAATTTCTTCTTAAAAATAGAGTAAGTTGCCCTGGCTGGTGTGGCTCTGTGGATTGAGTGCTGGCCTGTGAACTAAAGGGTCGCCAGATCAGTTCTCAGTCAGGGCACATGCCAGGGTTGCAGGCCAGGTCCCCAGTAGGGGGTGCGCAAGAGGCAACCACACGTTGATGTTTCTCTCCCTCTCTTCCTCCCTTCCTCTCTCTAAAAATAAATAAAATCTTTTTAAAAAAAGAAAAGAAAAAGAGAGCCCTAAAGGGACTTAAAAGAAAATAGAGTAAATTATGCATTTTTTTTTCATTTAGAAGGATTGCCCTGGTTGCAATGCAAAGTCTTAAGTAGGGAGTAGAGCTGCTGCAGGAGTTCAAGAGAGAAGTGCTACAAGCCTGAATTCAGAAAGTGGCCACCTATGTGAAAAATGGGACAAGAAGAATAATTTAGCTGCTAACGTATGTAAGATCTGATGACATTAAATGGAGGGGATGAAGTGGAGAAAGGCTCCATAATGACATCCAAGGCAACATGGATGAATAAGAGTACCATTTATTAAGATGAGGAGTAAGAGAAGAGGAAAAGGCTTGTACATGTTCAAGTTGAGGGGGCAGCATCCCTGTTTGGTTTAGAGCAGGGCCTCTGAATCCAGGCTGGCAGTTTGACTTGACTCTGTGATCTAGTGTTTCATTTGTAAAATTGGAAGAATAGCAGTTATCTCATAGTTTTATTATGAGGATTAAATTAGTTAATATTTGTTAAACGCTTTGAAGAGTGTTTGTTACTTAATACGTTTTAGCTAACATGTTAGCTTAAAATGATGAGCATAATGATGAAAACTGACACTGTGAGATCAGAGTATGGATAAAATAAGACTTATCATTACTTTGGAAATTATATTTGCTAAATAAATTACTTCTGTGTTCATTTATGCTATTCAGCTACTCTTTCATTCCAAATACATGTGCAGTACTATTGGATTCTACCACACGAGATCAGGAAGACCTATTTATCAGAGTCACTATATTAAGACATCTAGAGTAGTTTCTAATTAATTGATAGAAACTAAAGAAACCAGTTATTGTAATTGTTGACATCTGCAGTTTTCTCAAGATTGAGAGTTTGGAAAAAGTCGAATAGAATAAGAAAAAAAAGATACTACTTTTCCTTTGGTTTTACTTTGTCCTCTGAACCTGAGGATCCTGTAGTTAAATGGTTTATTGATACAATTTGATTCAATCAGGTTATAAAGACAAGAAAACTAAAGAAGAATCCAGAAAAATACTTCAGAGTATGGATCTTTTTAATGAGCTCAACTTGAACAGGCTTGAAATGTTGCTAAAACCTGGACTTGCTCCCAAATAAAAAGCCTTTTTCTGAAACATCCAACAGGCTGCTTATTGCACTGTCAAGCGTATCAGCAATTCATCAGGACCAGGGCCTTAAACCGCTCACTGTCTTTTTAAGAGGTAGTACTGAGAAATAACAGCAAATATAAGTTTAAAGCCAAAAAGTGAGTTTACAATCTTTTTCACACTAATAAAGATCTTAGCAAAGAAGATTCCACAAACTTCATGAGAAATGAAACAATATAGCACAAATTAAATTTCTAATCACTTTAACAAAGTCTAATTTCCCTTGATACGTACCTAGCAATTGGAAACATGAAAATTCTAATTCTTTTTGCTGATCTATTTGTTTGTCACATTTTCAGTACTTATTACCACCAGAACAAACAAATGAGTAACAAACATGTAAATATAGACTATTTCTCCATCTCTTATAAGCCCCATAATACATTACTCTTTTTTTCCTGTGGCAGTCTTTTAAAGATATATAAATACTAACAAAAAGCAGTTTTTTATATTTGTGTACTTGTCTGGTACCGTTTATGCCTTTTTGCAGATCTAGATTTCTGTCTGGTATTCACTTTTTGTAGTACAGGTCTGTTTGTGATAAATTCTTTCAACTTTGTATGTTGAAAACATCTTCATTTTGTCTTTGTTCTTGAAAGATAGATATTCCACTTGATATAGAATTCTAAGTTGACAGTCTCTCTTCCAGCACTTACAGATGCAGCTGTATTGTATTCCTTTTTAAAGTTTTTATTTTTTGATTTGAAAGGAAGTAACATTGATTTGTTGTTCCACTTATTTATGCATCCATTGGTTGATTCTTATATGCTCCCTGACTGGGGATCAGATCCGAAACCTTGGCATATCAGGGTGATGCTCTAACCAACTGAGCTACCTGGCCAGGACTGTATTCTCGCCTACAGTGTTTCTGATAAGAAGCATGCTCTCATTTTAATCTTCCTCTCTTTGTAATACGTCTTTTATTTTCTGGTTGATTTTTGAGATTTTCTCCTTATCACTGGTTCAGGCAGTTTGATTATGATGTGACTTTGTATCAGCTTTCTGTTATTGTATAAGAAATTACCAAAAATTTAGTGAGTCTTAAAATGTCCATTTATTATCTCATAGTTCTGGAAGTTCAATTTGGGTGGGCTTGACTGTGTTCTCTGTTCAGGGTTTCTCAAAGGCAAAATCATGCTGTTGGACATGCTGAACTCTTATCTGGAAACTCTGGGGAAGGATTCCTTTTCAGGCTTATTCAGGTTGGCGGCCAAATCCATTTTCTTGCACTTGTAGAACTGAGGTTCCCATTTCTATGCTATTGGTCATTCTTAGCTTCTAAAGACTGCTGCGTTGAATTCCTTGTGTATGTGTGTTTTTATTGTTCAATTATAGCTTGTCTCAATTTTTCCCCCATTGTCTTCCCCACCCCACTGCCCTCATGTGCTTTAAATCTGATTTTTTTTTCCCTTACAGCTGAAAAACTTCCCTGAGTTTAAAAGATTCATATGATTAGGTCAGACTTACCCAGACAATCCCCTATGTGTAAAGGTCAACCTTTTCATAGTATAACCTAATCCAGTGGGTAAATCCATTGTATTCAAAGTTCCGAGGTTTATGCAGGCTATTTATACAGTGGAGCTGGTAGTAGGGATTAGGAAGGAAATCTTGACAGCTAACTTACTTCTATCACTGCAATGATGTGATTTTTTTTGTGTGTGCTTGACATTGGTTAAGCATCTTGGGTCTGTGGTTTATAGTTTTCATCAGATATGGAAGATTACCAACCATTCTTTTTTATAAAATAAAGAATTTTATTTTCCCTTCCCCCTTTTCAGGAACTCTCTGAAGGAGGCTAATAATTGAATTTCAAGATAAAGTCATTTTCCAAGGAAGGAAAAGTCCTATTTTCACAATGACAAATTATTGGAAAAGTGAGATATATTAAGCTTTCTGAAGTTGTCACAGAGCTTACTGATGTTCTTTCAACATTTTTCTTTTTTATTTTATTTATTTATTTTTTACTTCATGTTTCATTTTGGGTAGTTTGTATTACCTTGTCTTCTATTTCACTCATCTTTCTTCCGCAGTGTTTAAAATATTGCCAATCCCATCTAGTGTACTTTTTAATCTCATTCATTGTAGCTTAATCTCTAGAAATTTTATTTGGGTTCTTTTAATTTCTTCAGTGTCTCTAATTATGCAGTCATTTATGTAGCTGAGGGGTCAGTAATGAGGCAGGTAGTCATTATTTCAGGCTTTGTAGATCACTTAGGGTCTCTGCTTCATAGTCATTATTGTCTTTCTTTTCGTTAAAATACCCTTTCAAAATGTGATAACCATTTTTAGCTTATAGGCCATAAAGAATAAAAATAAAATAAAATAAAAATAGGCTTCTGGCCAGTTTTGGCCCTCGGGCCATATTTGCTGGCCCTTGCTCTAGCTTCTTGAAGAGTCTTTCATTTGTAGTATTTCTGGATTGATTTTAATTGATTTTTTTTTTTTTTTGCTTTTTATAATAGTATACTTTATCATTCTGATCAACTACCAGACATTCTGATTTTACATGTTGAATATTGGATATCTTTGTATTCTTGTAAATATTCTTGAGTTTTTTTTCTGGGACATAAAATACTTTGGATCAGCTTGAGCTTTTCAGGTCTTGCTTTAAAATTTCCTAAGTAGACCAGAGCAGCATTTAGTGTAGGTCTAAGGTCTGATTTTACCCCTCTACTGAGGAAAAGCTCTTCCAAGTACTCTAATTCACAGTTAGTTTAGAGGTTTTCCACTACGGCTCATGAGAACAGGAACTATTCCAGACCCTGTGTGTAAGGTTTGAGTTTGCTTCGTCCAGTCTATTCATAGACTTCTCTCTCCTACCTTGGGTAGTTTTCTCATATGCTGTGCTGTTCAGTACTCACCTAGAGACTTGAGGGAGACTCTCTGCAGATCTCTGGAGCTATCAACTCTCTCCCCCCACCCTGTCCCCAATCTCTTTCTCTCCCTCTCTCTCATTATCTTTTTACAATAAAAATATCTCCCCCAAATAGAGAAATTCAACTCTAAGGGAATAAAGTAGGACGTGAAGCTAATGGAGATAAGAATTATTACTCCACCAAAGCTCACAAAATCCTATGTTTTAACAGAACCTTCAGTATTTATCTGTGGATTTTATTTTCTTTTTAAACCAAAAGCAGCAGATAACTCTGGAAACTGGAAATCACAGCAAGTTAAAAGGTTTGTTTTCCCACCTCCTTCTGTAGGAGGTTAATAGCCAATTGCATCCATCCCAAGATAAGTCATTGTCCAATGAAGGAAAAGGTCATGTATTCACAGTTACAAATTAATGGAAAAGTAAGGTCTTAAACAATATGACAAAAAAAAAGGAGTTGACCCCACCTCACCTTTTCTCACTCTGCCTACAGTAGCAGTTCTCACTGGGCAGTTCTCATTGGCCCCTCCCAACATCCGCCACAGAAGACATTGGCAGGGCATGGAAACATTTTTGGTTGTCACAACCAGGAGGGTGCGAGTGGCATCTAGTAAATAGAAAGAAGGATGCTGCTGAACATCCTACAGTGCACATGACAGCCTCTCACAACAAAGAACTCCCCAAATGTCAGTAATGCCAAGACTGAGAAACCCCAGAACAGTGCTGCTATCTAAACTTCATGCCCTCCATAGTTAGATCTCTGGAAACTGGGCGGGGGAGGGGGTTGTCGGTTTTTATTTTTGTCTTTTCTAATTGTTGAGTAGTTCTAAAAACATTATTACACAACAAGATTGTTCAGACTTTTAAATTCCAGTCTCTTTCCACTTCTTTGATATTTTTATCATGCATTCTAGTTCTACTGGCTTTAGTTTTTATAGTAGATATTTTTATTACTGTTACTATTATTTTACAGATAGTAGCTATTTGGATTTGCCTATTTATTTTACTAGTTTTTAAATTCCATCTAATGTTTTCATGTTCTGTGGCTTCTCATTGCATGAGTTTTCTTTAACTCAGACAAGTTAAGAAATTCTCAATTCTCAAATGAGAATTCGGTGGTGGCAAAAATCTCTTAATTTTTGTTCATCTAAAATGTCTTTGTTGTATCATTCTTGAAAGATATTTTCACTAATAATAGAATTGTATGTTTATAGTTATTCTCTTAGCACATTAAAGGTATTATTTTATCACGTTCTATCTTAATGCATTAGATATGGTATCATATCATCTGCTTTTTGCTTTTGAGAAATCTATAATCAATCTAATTGTGATTTGTTTTCAAGTAAGCTTTTCTTTCTGGCTGCTTTTAAGATCTTCCCTGTCCCTTAGCATTTTCCAGTGTTACCATGGTGTTCCTAGATAAAGCTTTCTTTTTAACCTCTTATTCATTAACTCTTTCTCATTCTGTTGTCTGCTTAACATTGTTGAGCAAAAGACATTAAGGGAGAAGGAATTTACATTTTTTTTCATGCCCCTTAACTTGCTGGACATTGTTAAGTAACATAAAAAAAAAAGAAATAGAGGGTGTCCCCTAGTCTTCAGGTCCATGCATCATAGTTGGGAACATCAGAAGGCATCTGTGTTAAGTATTTACCAACAAAATACTGTGGAGTGAACTAAGTGAAAATCGGTAGTTTGGATTTAATCTTATACAAAAGACAGAGGGACCGATGCGGGCTATAATTGTTAATGAAGATTTCTTGGAGAATGTGAGACTTGAGTTGTTTGTTGTAGTCTGGGGGAATTGGGCTTTATTTGAACAGTGGTAATGAACTTAACCATGTTTTAAAAATTTTTTTTATCATCACCTGTGGACCTTTTTTGTCATTGCATTTGGAAAGAAAGGAAGGAAGAGAAACATTGATGCAAAAAAGAAGCATCGATTGGTTGTCTCCTGTAAGTGCCAGGACCAGGGATTGAATGCACCTGGACCAGGGATCAAACCCACAGCCTTTCGGTTATGGTATGATGCTCCAGACAGCTGAGCCACACTGGCCAGGACAGCCATGTTTTTTATAAGAGAGCTGGTGTGGGGTGCACAGAGAAAGGAACAGTTCTTGATTGTTATATGTGGGCCTCATATAAATGTTGAAGATTATATCTTATCCATGTGACTTTTCATATAGAAACTCTAAGATGATATATTTGTTATAAAAACTCGATCACTGTCAGGAGAGCCATTATTTTATGTATTAGAGTGTTACCTAAAGTATTACTATGAAGCTCTAAGAAAAAATTTAAAAATTTTTGGCTTGTTCTCAAAAGTAATTAAGAATTTTGATGCATTCAATCTGGTGTGTATGAAAAATATGCTATGTATACTATCTTATCTTCTGTTTTGGGGGTCAGTAAATGTTTAAGCTTTGTTATGAAGTTATAAATAACAGATTTTTTTATTTATTTGTGACTCCCAGCAATTATTTAAATTATGTGATTAAACAGTAGTGTTTACTTATTATGAAAGTGTCCTATAATTCACATATATGAAATAGCTAGGTCTTACTTAAAGGGAAATACTACCATTTTTTCCCTCTAAAGAAGACTAAGTTTGTATGCGATGAAGTTTGTCCGGATTGCAGTACTATGAAGTCTGCTGGGAACACTTGCAAATAGCTAACTAAGAAAAGGGCACCAGCTGCTTGAAAAATACCTGCTCAACCAGAGAGAGTGATAACCGACATCTGCCTCTACCTAGGAGAAATCTAATAGAATAACTTTCATTACAACCTACACTTTATTTATTTTTATGGCAGGAAATTAGAAGATTTAAAGCTTACTTAGAACTTGATTATATTCTGAAGTATGAAAACTAGAGGAATTTAACTTGTAATATGAGAATTTCAAATTGCTTTAGAAATAGACTTAATTGCTATTATCTCCTGTTTTAATAAACAAATATTTGGTATGATTTTTTTACTATTTATACTATTTTCATTATTTGTCTCTGGAGAAAAGTATGGATTGGCCATCAGTTATCAATAATCACTTCCTGAGCTCCTGATTGATACAAGGCATTATGGTAGGAGGTATGATGGTGTCAAGAGTTTTAGAATTATAATTCTGTCTTACTCTCTAGTTAGACAAATAGAACTGATGTTGAATTCCAGCTTCACCATTCACATTTTGTGATGTGGATCAGGTTGGACGGCATCTCTAAGTTCCAGGTTCCGCATTGGACTATTTATATTGCAGATTACATGAGTCAACAAATAGAATATGTGCGGCAGTGTCTGTGATGCGTTTCAGGTGATCAGTACATTCCCAGTTGGAGTGACGCTTATACAAACTGTTCCTTTGCTTAATTTCTCACACCAGTAGCTGAGTGTTGCTGTTTAATCAGGGTACACTTGTGAATTTTTCTGTTAAGTGTTATCGGTAAGTGGACTTACTTCTGTATAAATAACTTTTAAATTCCTCAAAGATGGATATTGCAGTAATACAAAAGGCAGCTTTAAAAAATGAAGTTAGGAAGTCATATTTCTTTAGTAAATACTATGCATTTCATTAGACCCCTTATATTACATTACTTAATTCCCTCATGTAAACTGAGAACAAGAGGTTTTTAAAGGACAAGTTTAAATTTAATGCAGTGGTGCAAATATCAAAGAGTAATAAGTCAACATTCGTAAGTTACCTTGCTTTTTGCATTCTCAACAAGATCTTATATTCTTGATAAGTTTCAGAGTTGTGTGAAAATAACTATGTAATTTGGGTAATTTTAAATGCATCCGGAAATCAATATATAAAGAAATCTCAGTGAATTCTTAAGCAGTCTATATTATGTTTTATTATATGTTTCAGAATTGTTTCCTTTAAATGTTTTCTTTTCTTTTCTAATCTTTCCATACTACACAGGAAGTTCAAGCAAAGCATTATTCTTATAGTTATACCTTAATAAACTTCTTTTTAATTTTATACATGTTTTAAACATGTTTTTCTTTCTTTTCTGAGTAAAATGTACTTAGTTCTTTTCAAGTTAAGTTATATTAAAGTACTAAAAAACAGATGACTAAGGATACCCAATCATTGCGCTGGGAACAGGTGGAGAAAGTTAGGATCCCGTTCTTCATCTTGCATATACTTGATAATCACTTGTTAAATAATGTGTGATTGCTGTGAGAAGCTTGTTCTCAAAGGCCTGGCCCTCAGCAAATCCTCAGCTGAGCTCCTGGCGCCCCTCCACCCCCTCCCGTCTTTGACTGGGCCCTTCCTTTGGGTGGTGGATTCAGTGTATTCGCAGTCCTTCCGGTTGAGTTTCAGATCTCATGTAGGGAAATAAGCAGTAAATGTTAATTTGAGGAAGCAATTTATAAGTCCAGTTTACTGCTTATTTCCCCAACTACAAATAATTCTCAGATCACCTATTTCATGGGAATTAGTTAATGACATTAAATTGTGTATTTAAAATGTTCGATTTTTTTAATACACCAATAGAAATGGTATTTCTAAATTTCTGTTCTTCAGGAAAGCAATATCAAATATGTTGTTAAGCATTGGAATATTGGAATACACACACAAATTTGTCCATTGAACTGACCAGTATAAATAAGTCATTAAAACTTTGATTTATATGACATGTTTTTGCAATGTTATTATTTATAGTAAGTGAAATCTTGACTTGAACTATTGTAAGTTATTCAAATATTGTTAGATTGAATGCAAGTGGAACAATTTACCTGAGGATTCTGTTGGTGAAATTTTCTTGTGGGAGGAGACATATAATAAATGACATTCTTGCTTTAGTTTGGGGAGGTTTAAAGTTATTGGTACTATAAAAAATTTAAATGAAATTACCTATCATTTAATATCTGTAACAGTTTGTGAGCTTGACCACATAAGTCCAAATACTTTAAAAGATTTTAAGCAGGCTGGTGGAAATACTTTAAAGGTTAAAGTTGGAGCTAAAACCAGTTAGTTGTTTACCGTAAATATCAGCCAAGAAACTGAACGTGGCATTTTCTGTGTGGGATTCAACAGAATTTGACAGAGACACTTTTGCTTCAGTTTTATTGCCATGGTGCAGCTGTTTATTAGAAGGAAGGTTCCACAATTTGGGCCTAGTAAATTGTAATGCCAGTGAAATAACGATGTCTTACATTTTTTAGCTATAACACTTACAGTGGCATTCTGGAGGGACACTTACAGTACATTTCAGTATGAGTTAATCTCCCTTACAAAAACAATATATTAACTTCATAGAAAGTACCAGAGTGTTAGTTTTCAATTTCACTGCTGCTTTAAACCCTGAAGTTTATATACTTAATTGTAATATTGGTTTTGTGGAACCAGCCCTCACGTATTATGGTGGTTCTGTCTAAAGCAAACCAAACCTAGCCAAATCAAATCTCTAGCTTTGCTCAAACCATGTCTTCTACTGTCTTGTTGTGCACTGTGCCTGTGACTTTGGCAGAGTACCTTGATGAAGAGTAACATCTGACGTGTTGAGTTACTATTAAAATAACACTGGTAGAAATACAAGTGTGCAATTTCATTGGTTTATTAGTGGGCTTTGTTATGATTCTGCACCCAAAGTTTTGGGAAATTAAGGCCCTCTTCTCTCCTATTATACCTTAAGTTTTCATGAAACGTGATATTGCTAATAGTTTCTTTTTCTGTGTTTTTCTCCTCAAGGGCAGGCAGTAATAGCTTTTTATTTA
>PVKM010002532.1:25754-64248 GCA_004027735.1 Carollia perspicillata | reverse complement strand
AAAATAAAATAAAATAAAAGACATATGGAATGAAATAGTAGCAGTTTCTTGAACTTTTTACACAGGTGTGTCAGACCAACTACTTTTTACATTCTAGTCAGCAGATGGCACTGTTTTACTTTATTTAGTTAACAGAGGCTTCTCCTGGGTCCTTGGACTCTTGAGAATTCAGCCTCACTATATTAAATAACATAATATTTTTGAGAATTAACTTTATACTTTTTGACTTACAAATATTATAGAATAATACTGGTCTAGATTTTAAAAATTCATACATTGTTTTGGTCAACTTGAACTTTCTTAATTAAAGTTTTTTTTGTATTGCTTCTTACTTAGTTTATTGCAAACAATTGTTCTCATTTTTGTAAACAACAGGAAAGCTCAGTTTATTTTAGCTGGTTTTACAGCTTTATTTCCAAGCAAGTTCAATGCTGAACAATATTGGAAATAATATTTAAATTATATTTAAACTAATGTAGCAGTTAAAAGTTTCATTGGGCTTCAGTTTCCCACCTGAGTAACCCTTTCAACTCTGAAGTTTTTGAACTTGCAAATGAGTTAGGAAATCAGGGTTTTACCCTGAGTGCCACAAAATATGCACTAAGTGACCACAAGCCATTTGAATTTGTTTTTTGCCCAAGTTTTTTGATGGGTGAAATAAATCTAGTCTGTATACTACTGTATTTAACTTGGTAAAGCATTATCAAGATCCTGGTTTTAAAGCTGGACTCTTCAAAAAGAAATATAAAGGAGTTAAAAATCAAGAAGTCCTTCAGACATTAACTAGAAATACAATTTATTAATAACAAAGTGTTAAAAACACTAATAATCATTATTATGATGAGCAAAAGCAGAAATTGTTGCTATTGAGTTTCCTCATGTCTTCATATTACTCTTCAAAATTTAAAGAACCTTTAAAATCTTGTACTACTTACTTAAGTAAAAAACACAAAAACAATAAACAAGCTACAACCTCTTTCCTACCCCCCAAAACAAAACAAAAAATGCTTCAGTACCTCCTTTGAATGTATTTATAACGAGAACAAAAAAAAAATCTGTAATTGGAACTTTCTAAAAGCATTTCTTCCCAATTAGAGCGCAGTAATGACTCTAAATGGCACTGTCTCGAGGACAGCTCATCAGTTAATTACATGGAGTTCTCTAAATTGAGGAGTGAAAAATGATACTAAATTTCAATCAGTGCAGATAAATATGGCTTGTCATTATTCACTTGATATTTTGGACAGTCCATCTAAAGAGAAACATGTGGAGCAGAAACATTAATCATCCTTAAAAAGAAGAACAGAGAGTATGAGATTAAAACTGAACATTTATCTAAGACTATATTCTTGTCTGGAATATGGTTTTTATACTCATTCAATTCCCATGATCCCTGGAGAGTTTCGTTTGCTGGTCCAGTTTATTTTCCATCTGGCTCTTTCAAACAAAGAAAAACAATTTGGCATTTCTATTGTTGTTCCTAGTAGCCTGGGAAAGTTGATGTACAGTATACTTTAAATATAGTAGTTATGTAACTTAAAATGTTAACTGAAACTTTCTTTTAATTATTGTGTTCCAGAATAATTTAGCAATTTATATTCTGAAAATAAACATCTTAAAATTCTATAATTTACTTATACTTATCTCTGGGATTATTCTATCCGCCCAAGTTTAAATTATTTCTTACTTAGTTTTAAAGAAAATATTTAAATAACAAATTGTCAATATATATTAATCCTAACACTTTTCCAATGCTGCTTTTTTGTTATTTTTAACAAAAATCAGTCTTCCTTCAGACTGATTCTTTGCTCATTCATGTTCATATAATTCTCAATCATGTTAAAAACCAGCATGGATTTTGTTTATTATCACAGATACCCTGTTGGTATTCTCCACAATCACCTTTTTCATGAAGTGTAAGTTAGGGGCCAGGCTCTGCCTAGCAATAGCTGTTCATGTTTGCTCCTCTGTTCCCAGGGGAGTTTCCTGCACATGCCTCCATCCCTTTCCATCTGGCCTCTGCACAAAGGCTTTATCCCATGCTAACACAACCCTTTGTTTTATGGAGGACCTTGAGTTTATCTGCGATTGAATACAGTGAAACAATAATCTTGTTGTGGGAGAACCTAGCCTGACCTTTTTTTGTACCTGGACCCTAACATGACAAAGAAACCACATTTAGGCAGCAACGAAGACTAGAAAAAAGGTAAAGGCTGACAGATCTGAAACAGAGCTGCCAAAAATAAATGTAAAGGGTCTGATTTATCCATTATTACATGCTTATGTTTGTATAGCTTTAGTGAAAAAGAAAGAAGCTGGCTACATTTTAGTGTATATCACTCAAACACCTTTGTAAGATTCAATTTGTACTGCCGCATTTGTATATTGATCTACCCGTCAACTTTATTGCAATAGATTTTTCAAGACAAACATTTACAAAGTGTTAATTAATTTAAAAAGTAGAACTCTTTCTCCAGTGTGAATAAAATCACAATGATAAAATTACTGAAACCTTATATTTAACTGAAAACCCCCCTTTCAAAATGCATGCTGGTCTCAAGTGTTCAAAAGAAGTCAACTGATTTTTCACACTCACTCTCTATTCATGTTACCCAATATTTTCATTTTTCTGCAAATATACAGTTTTATAAGGCAATGCTTACAAGTTAAGAATTTTGTGTTAATTTTGAGTGCAGAAGCACAAAATCTAAATAAAGAATAGATACTAAAAGACCAAAAAGAAAACACACATCCTGAAACACACCCCCCCACACCATATAGGTGCTTTGTTTTTTATAATTTATTCCAAAATGTTTTATAGAAAGCTGTGTCAAAGGCTTTATTTAGGTTTAAAAGTTTTAGATGCTAATGTAGTTGTCGATTTTACATAGAATATTTACTGGTATTGCAAGATGGCAACTGAGATCTGGAACCTAACTGGGTACAGAGTACTTTGAATCAAAGAGAAAGATTAGAAACCCCACATCCCTGCCGCCCCAAAGTATATTAATATATTTCATTAAAAGATGTTTCAGGTTTGTTTTGACGTGTTCTTTTTAAGTGCTTTGAAACACATTTTTATAACTAAATTTTAGATTTAAACCTAAAAAAATGACTCAGTTCGAGGTAGCATCTAAAACTACATTTTAAAACATTTCTTCTCACATCTGGCTTGCTGAAAATGACCTTTGAACAAATCTACCGGTAGGCATCTTACTCTAAAAGGGCCAGGTGTTTTTTGATAGCCACTGTCCCAAAGAAGCAGAAACTGACTCCTCGCCACCTCCCCCGCCACCCCACGCCCCGCCACAGTTACTTCACGAAGGGCTCACATATATCCCCCGTATTTGTCAGCAGTGCTCAACCTTGCAGTAATCGGTGACTGAATTCTTTCAAATGGGTCCAATTTGCCAGCGTCTATAAAGAAACAAGTCCAGCTTGCTTCAGCCTTATTAGAGGAAATTCACGAGCTTCTGTAGATTGCTGTGAGAAAAACAATTTTGTCATTTGAACAGTATGACCACTTCCCCACTCTAAGCCTGTTTAAGGGAGTCCACTCAGTAATTGCTGACTCAGTTTGCCTGCATTGCCAGAATTGAAACCTGCCCGTAATTGCCCACTGTATTGATTAGGAACAAACAACAGAGGGACAAACAGATGATCACTTATTGGTCACAGGTTTACCAAAGCGTGCTAATTTGGTCTAAAAACTGTTTGTTGGGTTCGCAAAGGTTTACAGGGAGGAAGGAAAAACCTGCAAATCTGAAGGCGACCTCCTCAAGGTCACCGAGGGAACGCTACATCTGAAACTGAGCTCTTCAACTCCTGGGTCCGATAATGAATGGACCGAAGCCAAACGCCACACCAGCCCGGACGGAGTTCCAAAAACTGCGTAGTAAAACAGCTTGCGGGGGTAGTGCTTTTGTACTCCAGCTGGAGTGAAATGAACGCAGTCTGCGGTTCTTCCATCACTGTCTGACAGCATCCAGCAAACGGGTGCAGGGTTAAGGACAGCAGAACCTAGTTGTCCTTTCTCAGCTGTGTTAGGAGTAACTGGAATCGAGGAGGGCGAGGACAGCGGAGCCGGCACGAGGTTGGGAAAGAGAACCAGCAGCAGCTGAATGCTGGGCAACGGGAAGGAAGCGGGTGTGTGCGCAGGGAGGGAAAGGTTGGGAGGGGCAAGGGTGAAACCCGGGGCCGAACTCAAGCTCGGAGCATCCTGCGCTCACCGCCTACAAAAGGGGGAGAAACCGGCCAGAGGGAGGGGGAAGCGGGAAGTCGGGGGAAGGGAAGTGAGGAAAGAGGAAGGAAAGACTGGAGGGAAAAGAGGAAGAGGGCTGCAATTTCTGCGGCCGTCTCAGTAGGAGGAGCAAGAGGGGAAAGAGGAGGATCCAGAGTCAGTCAGTCAGGCAGCCAGCGGGAGGTGGGGAAACAGGAGCAGGAGGAGGAGGATTAAAGATGGCCACCAACAGCTGCGGGGAACGGCAACAACCCCTCACTTTTCGGGATGGTTTCTGCGGGTCGGCTCAGCCTTGATGGAGAGGAGAAGCTGGAGGAGCGCCGAGGCTGAGGCGGCGGCGGGGACCCAGCGAGGAGGAGGACGCAGGGAACCAGGGGCCCGGAGAGGAGAAAGGAAAGGCAGTAGCGTCGCTACCCCGACCGCCTAGTGCTGCTGCCCGCCCCGGCTGACCGGTTCCCGCACTTGCGCCCCCAGAATCAAGCCCGGTCCCCAGCCCCTTCCCCTGCAGGGGAGGTCCCGCGCCCAGCCGCGGGCGCGACGCGACGCTCGCCGCCCCCTCCCCGCCGCCAGCGCGCTCTCCGTGCGAAGCTCCGGCCCGCCGCGGTCCCCGCTGCCGGCTGGGCCTCCCAGATCTCGGTGAGTGCCCCCCGCCCGCCTCCCTGCCCCCCGCCCCGCCCGCGCTCGGCGCGCCGCGGCCGCTTTGTTCGTGCGGGTCTGAGGCGCTGCCCACTCGCGGCCCTGCGCCCGCTGCCCCTAGGGACAGGCCGCGGCCCAGCTGCTGTCCTCCCTCGGGACCGCGCAGCCCCCAGTAGCCACCGCCGCTGCCATCTGAGCTGGTGGCCTGGCCTGTGTCCTCCACTGCAGCCTGGAGAGGGCGCCATGGCGGTGGGGTCAGGGTCTGGGTCACGCGCTGCTGGTGGTGGGGAGCGATGCTGGGGTGTTTCGAGGGTGGGGGAGGAGAGGACTGGATATTGCAGCTAGTAAGCAGTGGGGGCGTAACCTGGCTGCCCAGAACTGGCGCGGGGAGGAGGGTGTTCTGCCTTGCGCCCCTTCGCCAGACCCCGCAGGGTCTCGGCTCCCGGAGCCCCCGGCGTCCGGGCGCAGCCCAACGGGGCCTCCATCTCTCGGGCGCTGTCTCCAGGGCTGCGGGCCTCTCTTGGCTTATTCTCTAGCCCTGCTCTCCAACACCCCCCCCCCCCCCCCCCCCCCCCCCCCCCCCCCCCGCCGCCTCACACACACACCCTGTGCTGGAAACGTTTGGTTTATGGAAGGAACCAAAGATGCTCCTGTGTTCTGTGTTTTGCCCTTTTATTCTCTTGTACAGGGGATGCAGTGGCATCGCAAACATTCCCGGTTACCGTGGGGTTTTAAAAGCAGACGCTTTCAGACCAAAAAGCATTTGGCCCACCTAGCTAATGTTTGATAGTCAGGTGCAGCGTTTCATAGGTTTTTACCCTTGAATTCTGAGATCTCCAGTATTAGGGTTCTGTTTCACTGAAATAGTGTGATAAAACCTGATTGAAAGGATGTTTACTGTATATGTGAACCTTTGCCTCGACTTCCAGTTCTTTAAAAATTGTTTCCTGTGAGAAAATGGTGCTAATGCATGGGAAAAACTATTTCTTTTTCATTAATGGCATAAGTTGGTTAGTGCCAACTGGGTATTGTAGTCTAAACACTAAACAATTAAAGAAAAACAAAACCTTTTGTTTTGAGATAGCATATTTCCAGGTTGGAATTATTTGATAGGAGGTTGAGAACAATTAGTTTCCACTTTCAGGCATTATAACAAATAAACATAACATAAAACAGAACCAAAATATACTGGTTAATAAAAAAAACTAGATGTAATACTAGTGCATAGGTCTAGGAAAAAATAAATCCAGCTGAAAAAAAATACAACTTTATCATGGGACCCCAAGAATAGGAATTAGCTTGGTATGTTTTTTATATTTAAAAAATATAATGCATTAGACTGACTTGAAAACTCTACCTACAATCTTTGAGCATCAGTATTGCATGTTACACTTTGAACCATTCATTCTCAAGCAGCTAGAAATACACGTTTCTACTAGTAGTTTTCCTGAGTTGAAATTGATTCATGTACAAAACTTATGTCTCTAATTTAAATTTTCTGCAAAAAATGAGATGAATTAGAAAACATGTTCTTTCTGCTCTTGTAATAGCTGTTTTAAAGAAGTAAATGACACATTTCAGTATTAGTTGGATTCTCCATTTTGAAGATTGTTAAATTACACTTCTCAACTTTGCAAGTTTAAGAGTTTACATCAGGCATTTTTATACAAGTATTTCAGAAGGTCCTTGAATCCTCAGTGTATGTGCAGAATGTAGGATATACAGGCATTCCTTGGAGACATGGTGGGTTTGGTGCCATACCACCATAAGAAAGCTCATCACAATCTTTTTCCTGGTGGAAAATCTTGCTTTTAATTTGTTTAAAAGCAACAATAACAACAACAAAGAACCAACATCTGTGAAGCACAATAAAGTGAAGTGCAAAAAAATGAGCAATACCTGTATATACTCTTTTGGGGGTAAAGAATCCTTGGAGTCATCTTATGCTCAAGATCTGTCTTTACAAAAGATTATGAACTACTAGATATGTAATTACAGAATAGATCTCTTATATTTGAAATGTTAAAATTATTACGATTATATTTAAGAATTTGTGTCTTTTAAGTTATTTCTAATAAATGTTTGTTATTGACAGTTTGGCCCAGATAAATAATTTTTCATGCATTCTTATGGAAACTTTACGAAAGTGTTACTCCCATTTTACAGGTGAGGAATCTTTAGAGATGCTTGTTCAAAGTCATACAGAAACTGTAAGGCCAACATTTAAACCCAGACTTTGTAAAGTCAAAGCTAGCATTCCTAATGACAAGGAAGGCTGCACTAGGCTTTGAGTCAATGGTAGCATTTGTTTCATGTTAAAACTAGTAATTGATGTTTTGTTAAAATTGAAAAGTGAATCTGAGATGATCAAACACACAATATCATGGAATTTTAGAACCACTGACTCTTAAGAAGAAACCTTAGTGATTAAACGTCTCTTGATGATGCTAGTCTGAAACTGGATCCAAAGTACGGCCACTTCTACAGCATCCTTGGGAGGATCATCCAGGCTCTGACATTCGTACTCCCTGTGATTACAAGCTCACTTCTTTCAACAACATTTTTCATCTTTTTCTAGTTTTGTGAGTTAAAATCTGACTTCTTGATATTTCCACTGGTAAGTTCCAGTCCCCCTGTGTATGTATGATGCATTCATCTTCCAGAAAATAAATAAAAGATAAATGACTCCTCTAATTGTTTTGTAGTCCGGTTTATTGAAGTGTAGTTTACATGCAATAAAATTTCTGACAAATGTATATATACAGTTGGATAATCATCACCACAATCAAATATATAAAACTTTTCCATCACACCAAAAAGTTCTTGTGGTGCTTTGTAGTCAGTCCTCTCCCTGAATCCCCATCCCCCAGCAACTATTAACCAATTAATGCCCCTATAGTTTTGTCTTCTAGAATATCATGTAAATGAAACTGTACAATATGTAGTCTTTTGTGTCTTCTTTCACTTAACATAATGCTTTTGATACTCATTAAGTTGTTGCATGTATCAGTAGCTTGTTTAGTGGTGTGCTGATAAATATTGTTAACAACTTGCTCTCCAAAGGAAAAAAACCCTGGTTTGTAGCATTTGGTAACCATCGCATTGTAAATACTCTAATCATGGCCTATATTAAGCTACATAAACCAGCTGGCAAAATTCCTGTAAATTTTTAACAGTGGGCTCTCACCAGCTGGTACCAGCCCACTCTAGCACACCACTGAGTTTGTTCCTTTATATTGTTGACTAGCATTCTATTCTGTTGCAGTGCCACAGTTTATCTGTTCATGAATTGGACATTTGAATCCCAGTTTTGGTCAACTATGAGTAAAGCTGCTGCGAACAGTGACGTACTGGTTGGTGTGTGTGGGGGACAGATTTTTGTGTTTTTTTTTGAGTTGTACCTAGGAGTGAGGTTACTGGGTCCTATAAGTGTGTATTTATCAATATCAGTAAGTTTATGTTGTTCTGCCAAACTGTTCTCCAAAATGACCATATCATTTTGCATTCCTACCAGTAGCAATACAAGAATTTCACTTGTTCTGCATGTTCGTCGGCACTTAGTATTCTCAGTTATTAAAATTATAGCCCAGTGATTTTCAACCATTTTCATCTCATGGCACACATAAACTAATTACTAAAATTCCACAGCACACCAAAAAATGTATTTTTTTGCTGATTTGACAAAAAAAATAGGTATAATTTTGATTCATTCACAATGGACAGCTATTGTTGTGTTGGCTGTTGTCATTTTTTTTTTAATGTGACAATCTAAGGGAAAAAGAGGTCAGTGCCCCTGACTAAAATAGTCAGGTGTTGCATGTTTTAAAAGTGCTTGTGGCACACTGATTGAAAATTGCTGTTATAGCCACATAACACATTTGTTATATGTGCAGTGGTCTCCTTTAATGTTTTTTACTTAAGTTTTAGTTTCAGTATTTGGGCCAACATAAGAAGTTTATGATAGACATTACTAATTCTTTTTGTCTTAGTCATCAGTCATGATCTTGTTCACTATGTCACTTAAAGAATATTTTTTGAGGTTCTTATTGTGCAGTTGTCTTTCATATCATTAGAATTGCTTTTTAAAAAGGAATCACCCATAAAGGAATTGAAATACTTAGCTGTTAACATTTTTTTAATGTGCCTTTTATTTTCTTAAATATTTTATTTATTTGTTTTTAAAAAGGGGAAGGGAAGGAGAGAGGGAGAGAAGCATCAATGTGTGGTTGCCACTTGTGCACTCGTACTGGGGACCTGGCCTGCAACCCAGGCCTGTGCCCTGACGGGGAATCAAGCCGGCGACACTTTGGTTAGCAGGCCCATACTCAGTCCACTGAGCTGCACCAGCCAGGGCCTAAATGTGGCTTTTATAAAATCTATGTAAATCTTGTGTTTTTTTTTTTTAAAGAAAAATTCAGAATTAAAATTCTCAAATTATAAAGCATTTTCAACTTTCACTACTTAGCTCTAGATTCACATATCCAACTGCTGATTTAGACATAGCCCCTAAGATGTTCCCACAGTCCTGTCAACCTCAGCATGACCAATGCTTAGCTCATAATCTTTCCCCCCAAATGTCTCCTCTCTCCCTCTCTTCTCAATCTGAGTGACTATCATCTACCCTGTCACAAGATAGATGCCAGGCAGTCATCTTCTACTCCTTAGTCTTCCTCAGTTTCCACATACAGTTAAGCATCGGATCAGGTCCAGTTGCTTTTATCTTCTAAATATTTCTCTTATTCCACCATTTCCTCCTCAAAAGCCTTTTATTAAGTCCTGTATTCCTCTGATGAATTATTACAGTGGTCTTCTAAATGCTTCCTTAACTTTACCCTCACCCCTTCTCATCAATTCCCCTCATACCTTTTCCAAAATGAAATCTTTTTTCTTTTTTAATTTTGAAAAAATATAAAATTATGATATTTCCAATATGCGTTTTTTCTCCTGCTTAAAACCTTTTAATAGATCCTAAGTCGTTATCAAAGAGCCTTCAAAGCATTGGGTCTTGGTCTCTGCAGAGCTCTGTGTGTCCTGGCTTCAGCTTCTGCAGTCTCATCCCTGATGACAGCCATTCTTTTGTTCATTCTTTAAAAAAGGATTTGTGTGCATCTGCTATCTGTTCTGCACTGTGCTAGGTGATGGAGTTATATCAAGGAGCTTAAATTCTGGTTGGGGGACCGATAGCAGATGTCTGTATTGTCAGTTGCCAGTAAGTGCCATGGAGAACCAAGGCTGGGTGAGGGAGTTAAGGGAGTACTAGGGTCCTGAGGTGTGGGTGGGGTTGCCATTTAGAAGGCTCCGTGAGAAGACCTCTCTGTTAAGGTGACATTGAGCAGAGTCTTGAATCATTTGAGGGGATGGGTGAGAGCTTTCCATCTGAGAGAAGGGCAGGGGCTAAGACCCTGAAGCAGGAGGGAGAACAGCCAGGGGTTGGCTGTAGGGTGGTGAGAACTGAGGCCGGGGTGGTGGAGGCACTAGCAGATGGTGGAGTCCAGTGTACGGACTTCGACTTCTGCACTTAGTGACTTTGAGCGTAGAGTGTGCCTGCCCAGGGCGTGGACCAGAGATGCATTCCTGTCTCCTACCTGAAGTTTCTAAATATGCTACCCTGTCGTGCCCCTGAGCCTTTCCCGCTACCCAGCACAGTGCTGTGTTCCCTTAGCACCCTTTGTTGTACTGCTGCTTATTAGCTGCTTTATTTTTTGTCTCTCCTCCCTAGACTGAACTTCACAAGATTTTATTTTTTTTACCTCTGAATTCCACTTTCATTGAATTAATATCGGTTGAATTATGCGGTTGCTGAAAATGAGATTAATCATCGAATACTGGGTAGGAGATAACCCAGCAGCCTTGTGTAATGACTGCTAGTTCATGTGGATGCAGATTCTGTCTGTTTTGCTGACTAGTGTACATTTAATGCCAGGGCAATGAACCGTGCATAATAGGTGCTCAGTAAGTGCCCAGTCAGTGATTGAGTGCACATCTGTGTGACCGCCTTTGCTTTTTCTTTTTCTGCCCTTAAACACATGGGCAAGCTTCTCCTAAATCCCTTAACACAGGTGGCAAACACAAGGCCCGCGGGCTGAATCCGGCCTGGCCCCTTGTTTCTACCCGGTGGCAGTGCCAAGCTCCTTGCCTCTAATTAAGGAGTAGTTACATTTATACAACCCTAAAATTACATTCAGCCCTTTGAAGGCAACCGTGAAGCTGATGTGGCCCCGGTGAAAATGAGTTTGACATTCCTGCCTTAACATGGTTCCCTAATGGCCTTATCCTTCCTCTAATTTCATGCTCAAGTCCAATGTAAGGACTTTGACTTCATTCATTCATTCATTCTTTATATACTGAGGAAATTCATTCATTCATTTTTTATAAACAAATGTAATAATAAATGCAGATGACTTCTTCCAAGCTCAATAGATAGGGTTTATTTACACTTATGTTTTCCTTTTGTTGGTGGGTATTTTTTGAGGTTACTTTATTAGCCTCACAATCACTAATAAACAAGACACTGGCTAGGTCTAGATTGTCATTTGTAATACAACTCAGAGCCCTGCATAGCATGAAAAGTGTAGTACTGGAAATAAAGTCGGCAATATTTCTTAGTGTGTTTCATTGGTTGAGCAAGCAGTTGTAGTTGGTTTACTTACCTAACCACTGGTGCAGGCCTTTAGGGGTATTTTGGTGCTCACCATCAAGTCTGTGGAAGCGTCAGACTTCAGCACACACCCGTGAACCTCGGAGCTCTGGGTATCAACTTAAGCATAGAACTGTTCTGTAACTCTGAGTCCCTCAGTCCTTACATCTCAGGCTTCCATGACCTGTCTGACCCGTACAGGGGAAGGACATTGGGAGATCCTTAAGTATTGAATTTGCAGAAGCTAAGACTTGAGGCAAGACATTTAAGGTAATGTCTGTTAGTGATATCAGCCATTTTCCTCCATTTTTGGTTAACCAAAAATCATTATGAGCAGTAGATTGTCTTGTGTATAATATCTCATACATATTAGATTATTGATCTTCCACAGTGTTGTAATCCATTGTGACAAGCCTGGTGATGATATTTTTACTATATGAAATACTTTGTATATCCCAGCCCCCTTAATGACTGTACTATTTGAATTTGACCAATTACACTGCAGTTTCACTAAGTGCTGAGTTTTTGCTTTGTTTTTGGTTTAGGTGTTTTTGTTTTTTAATGGTTACATGTGAGTAAGTCATTGGTTTTATTTCTTTAGTAGAGTGATCTTACTGTTAATGACTTGGGTTGAGTTTGCTCCCCTAGAGTTTTAAAACTTGTTGTCACTTTCTATTTGCATATAGTATATTTACTATTATATGACTTGGCACAATACTAGTACATCTAGTTATTTTAAGTTTGATATATCATTGTTTTGTGATATTCCACAAAAGAGCATGATGGTGATCAAGCTTGAGACTTGAGAGTGTACTGTGCCAACTCTGTTATTATACTGACCCATCAGCTGTTACTTCTAAGCCTTGAGGGGACTGAATCCCTATGTAGAGAGGTACTGTAATCATACATTTTGGTGAGGTTGTAAGCTTATATCAGTAACTTTAAATCAACGAAATAGATGTGAAGCCTCAGTGAATTTAAAGTACTGTGATTGTATTTTGGGGTTTAGAAGACTACCTAATGAACAATAATAAACTATGGTTGTTTGATTCTTCTGTGCATGGCCTAATTTCTTTAAGGTATCTACTCATTCTACTTATAAAAGATAAGTGGCTGTTTATAATGCCACTTTCAGAGACCTAATTTGAATTCTGGTGTGTCTGCTGCTATAGAGATGTGTTACTTTTAGCAGGTCACCCATCCTGTCTGGCCTCTGGCTCTTCATCTGTTGGCAGTCCTTTCTACACCAGGTTCCTTAGAAAATAGTGATTACTGTATTTTTGACACTATAATTCTTTTAGTTTTCCTGTGTTTCTTAAGCCCTTGGTACTTAGGTTGTGAGCGAGATCATGTTACAGGGTGATTTTTGACATATCTAATAGGTGTATCTTCAACACTTGATGAATCTGCTACATTTCAAAATATCAGGCGTTGCTTCCTCTTCCTATATAATGTTTCTTAACTGGTTTCCCTCTGTTCTCCAGCCAGTGTGGATTTAAAGGTGGTCAATTAATTTGCTGTTAGCCTAGGAAGAAGAGGAATTTGTTACATAGCCATTACCAAATATTAAAAGTCACGCCAAAGTTATTTTGTATAATCTGCTATTTTCTTTAGTGGAGGGCAGCTAATTTGTTTTTCCGCAGAGAACCCTGTGGGTTTATTGACTTGCTCTAAGTAAAGCATCCACATGCATAAATTTTGTTTTATAAATTACATAACTTAGGAGGTGATGAATTATTGTATATAGGATCAACACTTAGAAAGGATTCCATCAGTATTTTCTCAAGATATCCAAATCTCATAGTACATTTTTGAGTGTTTGTGTTTAGAAAGCAGCTTACTTGTTTTAATTTATCTAACATTCAAATTGCATTACTTTACTGATATATTTTTAAATTTTGAAGTAATTATAAACTCAGGAAGTTGCAAAAATTACCAGTAGAGTCCCATGTAACCTTGAACCATCACCCTTTATCCAGTAGAAACATCTCACGTAACTGTAGTATAGTACTGACATGTATTTCATTGCTAAAACCATAATGATCTTGCTTCTTTTAAAAAATGTTGACAAATACAAGAATGTTATTATTTTTATTCTCAGAGAGTGAAGATGTTAGCATGTACAAATTCAGATTCCATGCCCTGTTTCCGTAGGCAGCTCACCAATCTATGTTTCTTCCCTGTACTTTCTATGAAAAGGGTGACAGGTAACCAGGCAAATGGCCGATTATTTTCTAGCAGTTAGTTCATTCACAGCCTTATGTAGTCATGTAAAATTTCAGTTACATGGCATTTTCTTAATTCCTCTTCATTAGACTTCTTTATTTAATCATTGCTTTCTGGGAACTTTTATTCTTGCATGTAACAGAATATAAAGAAAAAATATTAGGCCGTTAGTCAAGAGATAATTATTAAGTACCTGCTGTTACTCTATTGACTATAGAAGACACATTGGGAAAGTAGAAGGAAGGTTTATAGTGTAGTTGAATCAACAGCTGTAGCACATCACCATGTGTTATATAATGTATTTCAACAAATTTTATTCTCTCTCTCCCATAGAAATAGGCATGTAATTGGCCTGCAATAAACATTGAGTGAATGAATATACTTAAGTAATAAGCATGTTGTCAGGAAATTCTGTAAGTCAAGAAAATAAATGTTTACTGTCAATCCTAGGAATTCTAAAACTACTCTTTATCGAGTAAAAGAATGGTAATACATGTTTTATTATGTTTCTTTATTCTCTTCACCCTAGAAAGCCCTCAGTTAATTAATAATCAGATTCTCTTGTTTCATGCCTGGCTCTTTCTGACTCTGAAGCCCAAGTTCTTTCTCCGTGGCATGTTGCTCATGAAAACACAGTGCTAGGTTACGTGGGTGCTGAGTGCCATTGTTAAGTAAACAAGTATGGAATCAAACTCTGTGTCAGTTTTTTTTGGAAAAATCACGTATTGATCGCCTTATAATTTTATTTCACTTCATTTATTTATGTAATAACTAGTGACTAAATTAGATCAAGTATAAGGGATTAAACTTGCTCTTGGAACCTAGTTCTTTTCACCCAAATGATGATGCACTGAATAGACTCTAAGATGATGCTATAATGTGTATTAATCATTCTAAAAAATTTTTCCTAAATATTTATGAAATCTTTTATTGTGTGCTGTACTGGGTACTGTGGGAGCTACATGGATAGTTCTGCTCTCAATAACTTTATGATGTAGTGGAGATAAGATAGATGTATAAATAATTGAACATTATGTAATTAGTCTGAAAAGTACTGAAGTTCTGTGGACACTGAGTGAGTAGAAAAATAGTTAGTTGAAGTGATTACAGGACAGCTAAGGTGTTTGTTCTGCGTATGAGGGTGATTGATAGAATTTTTTGGTGAAAACTGAAATTTACTTATCAGAGTTATAGAAAATTATGAAATCAATAGATTTCACCATCAATGAATCAGATGGAAAAAATGTTTGTCTGAATTTATTGTTTAAGTAATAAAGGTAAGGATTAGGACCCTGGCTGGGTAGCTAGTTAGAATGTCCTCCCAATAGGCCAAGGTTGCAGGTTTGATCCCCTGTCAGGGCACATACAAGTGTCAACCAATGAATGCATCAATAAGTGGACCTACAAATTGGTTTCTCTTTCTCTCTGGCCCCCTACTCTCATTCTCCTCTCTCTCACTTCTTCTCTCACTTTGAAATCAATAAATTAGAAATTTAAAAAAAGATAGGGGTTAGAAATAAAGTAAAACTCTTAGAGAAGACCATACTTTTAACACGAGAAACTTTTGCATCTGAGGCATTTTACACTAGGTCACCATGAAAATTGAACTAAATATGACTTCTCTGGCATTTATTCTTTTTAAAGATAATTTGATCTGTTGGATCAATGACAGGTGTGCTTTATAGATTGCGTTTTATTTGCTAAATAAATTTGATGATTTATCTCTGTGGTTAAGATGAAAATTGATTTATTGCTGTTTTATTATTTCTGAAGTTCTGATATTTAAAGTATTTCTATTACCAATAAGAGAAATATCCTGGAAAAAGTTATCTTGGCTTTGTGAAGTTCAGCACCGTTAAGGGGTGGCTGGCTGTTGGAGGTGGCTTAAAGAAGAAACTGGAGAAAAAGGGAAAGGACAACATGGGTGAGACATCATGGGGGCAGGGGAGAAAGGGAGAAGAAATGCCAAGGGGGATAGTTCTGCTGTGGGTCATTCAGTCTTAGCAGAGGCTGATCTGTGCCTGGTAAAACCTGAGGCGTTTTTGAAAGGTGGCTTCTTCATCAAGCCTATGTAAAGAGCAGACAATCTTGATGTTACTTTAGTTATACAGTGAATATTAATGAAAAGTGATGTCATGACATATGTTTGTGTTCTCCATCTCCTTCCATAGAGACCTGGATTTAAATCTGAGTCACTAGAGTAAATAAATAAGTTCAGTGATTCCCAGCCTGTGGTAGGTTGCATAACCACCACATGGGTTGGCCTAGGTGTGTATACTTTCGGGAGGGGATGGGGAAGCTGGAAAAGACATGGCAGCTGCTGGAAAGTCATTAAGGCCACCATGACCGCTGACAGTGCACTTGTGCGGCTGGGGCAGGGCAGGGGAAATACGCAGAATAGTCTTGCTAGGATGACAGTACTGGTGATCTTTATCCATAGCCTGGAGAAGAGCATTGTATTTTTGTAGAATGTGTATTATTTTTTTCTCTTTATGGATTTTCATGCACGTAGAATTTCCTCAGCCTAATACTTTCATTAAAAAAATGATTCACTTTTGACTGCTGAATGCCAATGTCTAAATTTAGATCTTTAAAAAGACCCTCATATTCTAGCCTTTTTTCTTTCTACACTGCTTGTTGACATCTACTGTAATGCAGAGTTGAAGAGCTGCTTTTCATATAGTAATGTCATCTGACAAAGCATCATTCCAGTCTAGTTCTGCAAGTGCTATTTTCATGGAAGATTGGTTGCATTCCTATACCTAATTGTGGCTTCGGTGTTGTTAAGCTTGTAGATACCAACCACACCTGGGTGTGCTTGCTTCAGTTTTGTTAAAGTTTAGAAATGCTCTTATATACATGTTGGTTGCATTGATTTCAGTATTTTTAAAATTTTTGTCTTATATAAGTAGCAGTGGTAAGTAATATACACAGGTTTTGAGTTAGACTCTGTATTTTCTCATCTTTTATCATTAAGAGATCAATAAAAAGTGCTATTTTTATTTAAAAAAACAAAGTGACTAGTTTAGTAAAGATGGCAAAGTGACTAGTTTAGTAAAGAGTTGCTGTGGCTTACTGGAGTTTTCCCGTCCAGTCTGTTTTCTTCTTGAACACACAAGTCGCTATAACATCTCCATGGACAGCAATTTAGAAGCTAAATGCATTGGCTAGTGACTCATTCCTAGATGCCTGAAATAGAAAAGTCATACCAAAATAAACAGGTAGTGAAGTGGATTTTTGAAAATTAAATATTGAACATAGTGTTAGATTAAGGAAAGACCTATAGTAATGTAAAATTAGAACAGAGGAAAATAATTGCCTTGTGAAAAGATAAGAGCAGGTGAAATTAATCCATGATATGAGATGCATTTTGCATTATGCTTATTACTCAGTAGGGAGTTGTCTTTGGGAAAAGGGACTTAGAACTCACATCACACTTGGTTTTCTTTGAGTGAGGTCCTCGCAGTTATCATTCTGTGGTGGCTGTATTGTAGTGTGAGCTGAGTACAGTTGACACTCTTTAATAACCATCTGAATCCCTTGTTTTTTTTTTCTTTTTTTCATTCAACAAGATTTTTATTAACTGTTGGCTTTGTGTGTTGAAATATTGAGATGATAAGATACCAATCCTCCTTTCAAAGAGCTAGTTTAACTTATGAACAGATAGTTATTAAATAATGTGGTAATGGCATTGTTTGAGATTTCGTTGGTTTTCCTCCCTACCCCCTGTATTTGGAGTTCCTTATCCACTGTACTTGTTCTTATTGTAGATCTTTGGTTTAGAAGGTACATACATATACCTTTCCCTGATAATCTTGGACTACTTTTCAGTTTTTCCTTAATCTCATGATGATCCCATCTGCGGCTTGATCTTTAGGAATCAAGGTAGACAAATCCAGGAAAGGGACAACTTTTATAAGGGGGTAGTATTAATAATGAAGCTAGATTTTGGAGAAGGTGATGGGAATCCCATTTTTGGCACTAAGTAGAATTAGAAAATTAAGTTTCATAAAGAATTCAGCATTGATGAAAAGAGATACTAATTTATATGACTAGATATAAGTGCTGTTTCATTGCTCTAAGGTACCTTATTTGTTTTGTGTCAAGAAATTACAGCTAGAACTCCTGGGAGTTAGGTGGTTATTTCTATATGCTATAATAGAATATATTTACGTAATAAAATATAGTCATTTTCCTTTTTCCTACTTTAACAGTATAACCTGGTGACTTAAAAAATAGGCACATGTATGTCTAGGAATATTATGTTATTTTAATATTACTGTTTTACAAATTTTCTGATTCATACCATTCAGAAAATAGTTGTCTTTTGTTTATCTGTTTAATTCCTTTGTTTTTAAATTCTGTAAATGTGCTTACTTTTACCACATCTCAGTAATTGATAAGGTTTTGTTGGCATTTGTGATATGACAGAGTATGGTCAAGTTTAAGAGTAGGGCAGAGGTTACTGTTGTACAAGACAGACTATTTCACACTTTGAAATGGTGCTGCATGTTAGAGCTAATCTGCCCCACTCTGCAGGTGTTAAGGAAAGGTTCTCTTTGGTAGGCCATGTCAAGAGTAGAATAGCCATAGAGCCATTCATGCAACCTATTGTAAATGGGAATTCAAGGTAGAGAAGTACATGGAGTCTTGAGAGTAGGGGAGAGAATCAGAATGAGTGAGAAATCACACATACATGTATACATACATTTATTTGAATGGCCTCCAGAGCATTTTGTCTGTGTGAACTTGGTTACTGGGCTCTAAATAATGGCCAGGTACCAGTCCTTGGGGTTGGAACTGGTAATCAAAAAGAGGCATCCTAATCCTAGGACAAGACAAAGCACGAACCAGACTAGGAACCTCTGAAAGGGTCAAAACAAGCCTCGTTATAATTACTTAGGCATAGACAGGGCTAGAACAGCAGAAAGGGTAGGAGTAGAATAGAGGAGGTATGAGAACAAGCTGGGAACCCTAGACATCTAACCTGACCATAAAGGCTGGGTGAATATATGTTAATGATAACTTGATCTGGAATCAAAGATTGGGACTGAAACTACTTAAATATCTCATCACAAATCTGTATTGGTGGTGCAAGATTTAAGTGATAGAAGAAGCAAGGCACATGGAGAGCAAAAACAGGCCAGGCTTGACATTCTTTATATAGTATTAAGTATCTTTTAAGGAAGAAACTCATTTTCATGGTTAATCAGTAATCATTTAGTTTGCTTTGTTGATGCTGGCATGGCATCACGAGATGTAGAGAATTGCTGATGCTTCATAGTAATGTCTTAACAGGAAGCTGCTGCTGAACTGCTGCTAAAATGAACAAACTGAAGCTTCAGAGTAAATATGCTTTCTTGCAGAATAGGAGGGTGTAAAAAAGCATGTTAGTCATGAGGGTTCTAATGTCACAATTCTGAAGGCAAAAGCACACCATGTTAAGAGTTTAATTTTTGAGGGGGGTAAGAGGAAGCACCAGCAATGTATGAACATGATAATTTGACATTAAAATGAGAACCTTTTCACACCTTTTTTTACTTCCTAGAAGAAATTCTGTTAGCATTTTGGGGGTTGTAGTTAGATGATGCTCACTAGCATAAGGGGTGACAAAAGGCATTTTTGGGATCTATACTGGAAGATGAATGATAAATTGAACAAATGGGGCTTGCACAGAAGAAACCAGAGGAGCCCTAGGAATTTCAGCAGGAGTTTTTATACCTTCTTTCTAGACGCCTACCATAAATGTGACTGTGCTCTAAAGATTTAGTCTCTTCTTTGCCTTTTCAATTTTTATATCCCAACAAGAAAGGTTGATATTAGTCCTGTTCAGATCAGGTATTTGTCTCCCAGAACCAGGGAACCAAGGGGACCCAGGGTCTTGGTGTGTAGTTATAGCACTAGGCATCTACCCCATGTGCTGGGTGCCATCCCCAAAGAAGAGGATATCAAAGCTTGATCCCTCTTAGGAGGTGTCTGGATTATCCCATCCTTTGTAATTTAACCATCTATTTACCTCCTCTTTTCCCCCCCAGTTTTCTCTCTTATATAAAGGTAGAGATAACCCTGCTACTACATATGTACACTTTTTCTAGTGGGAGAAAAATCTAAATACAAGCTAAGGTACCAGTCAAGAAGCAGTGCCATTATGAGTATTCTGGGTAATATGCTACCCTTCATTCCACTGTGATTCTAGAATTCTTGGTATTTTACAACCTAAATTTAATTCCTGCTGATTTGCTTTCTACATGATCAGGGGAAAGGAAAAGGAAATGAAATGTATTTAAAGAGAAAGATGAGGGTACTTATTACACACCAGTGACTAGTAAGGAAATAAATGGTGACTACAATCCATAGTTTTGCATAAGTGTATAGAACCTAATCTATTTCACTTCACATTTTGTATTTTTGTTACTTTCTGCTAATCAAGTATCTTGGCTTAGCAAGCTCTCTTCCAAACAAGCTGACCAAGTGCTTCCTTCATGAAAGTGTCTACTCTGGTAGTTCCAACTGTATAGAATTGTGATGGTCAGATTGTGATGGTCTGCCACTGACCTTAACGCTGTGCACTCTACCACCAGAAAGTACTCCGTGGGAATCCCCTGCATTCTTCTCATGGTCTTTCCACCTCCTCCCCCAAAGGTATAGTAGCAACCTCTCTTTTCCTTGACAGTCAAGGACAGTTACTACCACCCAATTCTGTCTTTATTTTTGCTTATTTTTCTTCTGTCATGAGGAAATCAAGCTGAATGCTGTAAGCTCAGCTTTCAATATAATGAAACAGTTATTTTGTCTTCTGGTATAAGTATTTTTTTCCTTGGGAATTAAAACTCGGAGATCAGATTCCAGAGTTCTTGAGACAAGAATTCTTGAGACAAGAAGCAAAATGCTATCATTGTTTGGTTCCCATATCCAGTGTATCTTGGAGATGGGAGACATTGAGTATTGGTTAGTGATTCAGAACCTATTTATATCCTATAAGACAGCACCCCAACTTAATTTTGTATAGTGATGCTGGCAGAGGCAAATTCAGAATTGGTGTATCTTATGGTGAGGACCAGTCATCACCATTTCTGTAATGCAGAAAAGCTTGTAATTTGCCAAGAGGTAGTACTTAGGAAGGACTCGGGCAATTGGGTTCTAAATAATAGTATCATTGAGGTCAGTCCTAGTAAGTCCATGCAACTGATACCTTGCATAACTGCTTTTCCTGCCACCTGGTTGTTTTCATGAACCTATTGAACAAAGACCCGGTGGGCTGGAGAAGTCTGACTTGATTTGTCACGTGGATCATCTTATCCACCTGTTCATTGGGAAGCTTTATATTTTGGTTCATTTGCTTTGGCAGTGGCAGGATTCTGGTGAACATGTAAGAGAGGAATTTTTTAGGTCATCTCCAGGTTGTGAGAGATTCATTCAAATAGTCATTCCATAAATCTCCCTATTATTTATCCTCTCATCTTCATGGTAACAGAAAAAGGAAGGATTGTAGGCTCTATACCATTCCAAGAAGTGTCTTCTATAAATTACTATTGCATTCTCTAAATTCTCCAAACTTAAGCATGTTTTCAAACCACATTTCATAAATATATTTTAAATTTTAACTTATTTTTTCTTATTTAACTCAGCTCTTTTCTTTCTTTCTTTTTTTTTTTTTATTTCATGTTCTATAGTTCCTCAGCTGTAAAGGCCCATTTAAATATTTTTAACATTTTCGTTTAAAGAGTTCTAAAATGCCATATATGCTGTGTTTGTGAAAGCATGTGTATATTTGTATACACATACGTATATGCTTACCATAGAAAATGTCTGAAAAGGTACGTACCACACTGTAAACAATGATTATCTTTGGGTAATAAGTTAAAGGAAAATAAAAATTGGTATTGTGGTGGAGAGCAGCTTTTATTGTTTGACATCAAAAAATACGTTCTGCTTAATATTTTATATCCTACTAAATATGTACTTTTTATTAATATGCAAAAGGCCAGCATTTGGACCAGGACAGGCAAGGTGGTGGCTGGTGGACTGGGTGGTCCCACATTTGTGTGCAGATGAACCTAGACGAACAACTGGGGAGAGAGACAGAACATGCAACCCAGGGTTCCAGCACGGGAAACAAGGCCTCAGGACCTTTGGTTGTAAAAATCTGTGGGAATTGTGGCAGTGGGAGAAGCTCCCAGCCTCATGGGACACTTTGTTGGAGGGACCCATGAGGTCCTAGAATGTACACAAACCCACCCACCTGGGAATCAGCACCAGAAGGGCCCAGTTTGCTTGTGGATAGTGGGGGGAGGTCACCAAAACCTGGCACGGGATTGTTCCCTCTCTGACCCCTCCTCCACATACAGCGCCACAACACAGCTACGTGGGTTACCACACCCTGGCGAATACCTAAGCCTCCTCTTCTTACAACCTAACAGGCACGCTCAGACAAAAAAAACATTGCCCAGATGAAAGAACAGATGAAAACTCCCAACAATAGAACTATGTGGTGAAGAGATAGCCAACCTATTGGAAGCAGAGTTCAAAACACCACTAATCAGGATGCTCACAGAAATGACTGAGTATGCTTAAATGATTGCGCAAAACAGAGGAAAAAGTGAAGGCTATATACATAGAGAAATAAAGAAAAATATTCAGGGAACCAACAGTGAAGGGAAGGGAAAACAGGACTCAAATCAATGATTTGGAGCAGAAGGAATAAATTGACATTTAACCAGAACAGAATGAAGAAACAAGAATTCAGAAATATGAGGAGAGGTGTAGGGACCTCCAGGACAACTTTAAACATTCCAACGTCCGAATCATAGGCGTGCCAGAAAAAGAAGAGGAAGAGCAAAAAATTGAAAACTTATTTGAAAAAATAATGGGGAACTTCAGTCTGCCAAAGGAAATAGACTTCCAGAAAGTCAAGGAAGCTCAGAGAGTCCCGAAGAAGTTGGACCAGAGGAAGCACACACCAAGGCACATGATAATTATATTACCCAAGACTAAAGATAGAGAATCTTAAAAGTAGCAAAAGGAAAGGAGACAAGTTACCTACAAAGGAGTTGCCATTAGACTGTCAGCTGATTTTTCAAAAGAAACCTTGCAGACAAGAAGGGGCTGGAAAGAAGTATTCCAAGTCTTGAAAGGCAAGGACCTACATCCAAGATTACTCTATCCAGAAAAGCTGTCATTTAGAATGGAAGGGCAGATAAAGTGCTTCCCAGATAAGGTCAAGTTCAGGGAGTTCATCATCACCAAGCCCTTATTATGTAAAATGTTAAAGGGTCTTATCCCAAAAAAGATAAAAAATACAAACAGTAAAATGACAACAAACTCACAACTGAACCTAAGGGGGAAAAAAAAACCCCAAAAACAAACTAAGCAAACAACTAGAACAGGCATAGAATCACAGAAATGGAGATCACGTGGAGGGTTATCCTTGGCGAGCAGAAGGGAGAAAATAGGAGGAAAAGGTACAGGGAATAAGAAGCATAAATGGTAGGTACAAAATAGACAGGGGGAGGTTAAGAATGGTGTAGGAAATGGAGAAGCCAAAGAACTCATATGTACGAACTCCTTAGTTCATAGACATGAACTAAGAGGGGGGAATGCTGGTGAGAAAGAGGTGCAGGGCAGAGGAGAGTAAAGGGGTGAAAAAAGTGGGACAAATGTAATAGCATAACCAATAAAATATACTTTAAAAACCAGCATATGATTTTTGCTTCATATAAAGTCAGAATTTCTGAATGGTAAAGACTAGTAAACAATACTTATATATTGGGTTGGCCAAAAATTTGTTTAGTTTTATCTGTACAATAACTCTAGGGGTGCTTAGTTGTCTTTAACTTCATTCAGAACAATTTCGTTAGATTGTATGTTGACAGCTGACATATCAGCATGTCTTTTAAAAACTTAATCAAAATTGGTGAGTTTTTGTGCAGCCCTTTTAATATTGAAGATGTAAGAAGGTATACAACATTTTCAGCATATTATGCTTTATTATTTCAAGAGAGCTAAAAGTTTAAACTGAAACACACAAAAAAGATTTGTGCAGCATATGGAGAAAATGCTGTCACTGATGGAATGTGTCGAGAGTGATATGCGAAGTTTCTTGGTGCTCTTGACATTGTGTCCAAATAATTCTTTGCTGCGGGGCTGTCTTAATACATTGGAAGATGTTTAGCAGCAACCCTGGCCCCTACCCACTAGAAGCCAATAGTGGCACGTAGCTGACATACTCAGAATACCCAAATCAATAAAGTTATTGGTGAAAATGAAAAAGGTATCTTTTATTTTACAGAAAAAAACTAAATGAACTTTTTTGGCCAATCTAATATATAATGCTATTCTGTGCTGTCAACAAAAGCAAACATATGTAGTGGTTTTTATTTTTATGTTTTAGCATATGTATTTGACAATCGGATGCCTATTGAAAGTCAGTGCTTGTGTTGGTTTTTCAAAATTACATTTAGGTTGAATATCTTCTTTTATCAACCGAAAATTTTTCATTTAAAACTTTGTCATTAACAAATGGTATCTTCTGAAATGTCTGTAGTTTACAGGTCACATTGCAATACAGAATTGCAGGAAGGAGTCCTTTAACATGTTACTCTCTCCCTTGCTAATTTTAGGTTTCATGGCTAGGCATCAGATAGGGACCCAATGCTATGAAGAGCTTATAATTTGGCGTATAAAGACGTATTTTCCAGTTTTTAGTATGTGTAGGCCTAATCTCCTCATCTTCAAGCTATTACTAGTTGATAAAGATTTTGTCACCTTCCAAAGAGCACTCTGTTATCTTTTTTAAATAATCTTATTCCTTCAGTTATATATATATATATATAGAAAAGTGAAGTAACTGTACAGCTTAATGAATTTTCTTAGAATGAACATGCGCCATTTAAAAAATGAAAAAACTAGCCATAGGTTAGGAAAAATCCTTGCAAAATATGTATCTGGCAAAGGATTGGAGCCAGAACATCTGAAGAACTCTCAAAATTCAGTAAGGATACAAAATAGTCACACAGACATTTCACCAAGGGTATAGGAATGGCCAGTAGACTAACACAGAAAGATACAAACATATAGATAGAAAAATGTTCAACATCACTAGACATCAGGGAAAATGAAAATTAAAACCATAGAGTGATACCACCACACACCCACTAGAATATCTTAAAATAAAGCCTTGGCAATGTTAAATTTGGTGAGGATATGAAACAACTAGAAGTTTGCTCTCATACATTGCTGGTGAAAAGGTACAGCCTCATTAGCAAACTATCATTAGTTTCTTATAAAGTTAAAATTATCCCTAATGAACTATGAATTTCATTCCTAGGTGTATAGACCCAAGAGAAGTGAAAGCACTTACCCATAAAAAGGCTAATGTTCACAGCAGCATTATTCAACATGGTTTTAATTTGCTTTTCATGAATAATTAACTATACTGAACATCTTTTTATGTGCTTCATTTGTTACCTATGTCTTTTTTAAAGTGTTGACATCTATTGCTCTTTTTAAGATTAGATAGCTAGTTTTATCAATATTGAGTTATAAGAATTCTTCATATATGTTGGATACACCAGTCTTTTTTCTGGTATGTGTTTTACATATACTTTCTCCCAGTTTGTGGCTTTTTTCCATTTTCATAACAGTGTCTTGAAGTGCAGAAGTTAATTTTGATGAAATAGTTTGTCAGTTTTTTCTTTTATGGTTTGTACTGTATATCCTATCAGAGAATTCTTTGGCTACCTCAAAGTCACAATGATTTCACATGTTTCCTTCTAGAATTTTCATAGTTTTAGGTTTTACATTTAAATCTATGATCCATGTTGAGTTAAATTTTGTATGTGATGTGATGTGTGGGCTGTTTGAGGTCCTTTTGTTTTGTTTGCATGTGGATATCTAATTGTTCTAGCACCATTGGGTGAAAACTTTTTCTTTTCTCCATTGAGTTGCTTGATATTTTGTAAAAAATCAATTAACGATACATGTGTGCATCAGTTTCTGGAATCTCTGATCTTTTCCATTGATATAGGCGTCTATCTTTTCACCAGTACTACACTGTCTTGGTTACCATAGTTTTATTTTTTTAAAGGATTTTTAAATTATTTTATTTTACTTTCTAAAAGATTTTATTTATTTACTTTTATAGAGAGAGGAAGGGAAAGAGAAAGAGAGGGAGAGAAATATCAGTATGTAGTTGCCTCTTGCACACCCCATACTGGGGACCAGGAAACAACCCAGGCATGTGCCCTGACTGGGAATTGAACCCATGACCCTTTGGTTCACAGTCTGGCACTCAATCCACTGAGCCACATCAGCCAGGGTTTACTGTATTTTTATAAAAAGTCTGAAAACCAGATAATATGAGCCTTCTGGCTTTGTTCTGTTTCAAAACCATTTTGGCTTTTCCATGTAAATTTTAGAATTATCTTTAAGTTTCCAAAATAAAAAGTCTACTAGAGTTTCGACTGAGATTACATTGAATTTGCAGATAATTTTTGAGACGCATGACATACATTTTCACTGTACCCAAGAGAATAATAAAAATGTCTCCCAGTTTGTGAATATGGTATATCTCTCCATTTACTCAGGTCATCTTTGATTTTATCTCATTGATGTTTTTGGAGTTTTCAGAATACAAATCATGCATACAGTTTGTTAACTGTATCCCAAAGCATTTCATGTTTCTTGAGGTTATATTATAAATGGCATTTTATACCCATAAAATATCCAGTTTCATTGTTGATACGTAGAAAACATGATTGATTTTTGTGTATTGAACTTTGTATACTATAGCCTTGCTAAATTCCCTTATAAAATCTAGTAGGTGTTTTTGTAGATGCTATGGGTGGTTTTTATATAGACAGTCATGTTTCTGTTTCTATATAAACAATCATGTTTCTGGAATAAAGACTTTTTTATTGTAATGTATGGTTTTTGGCTTTTTTTCATACTTTTGCACTGGCTAGGACTTCCAGTAATGTTAAGTAAAGACATAAAGCATTTGGGTTTTTTTTGCCATTAAATACAATGTTAGCTGTATTTATTTGAAAGATGCCATTTATCTGTTTAGGTTTCATTTAATTCCTAGTTTACTAAATGTTTTTAAAATCATGATTAGCTGTTGAATTTGTCAAATGTTGTTTTTATATCTGTTGAGATTATCATATGTTTTTTCTTTTTTAGTCTATTAAATGGTGAATTATATTAATCAATGTAATATTGATTTTTAAAATATTGAGCCAGTCTTCTATTTTCAGGATAAACTCCACTTAGTTATAATGTAGTATTTCTTTTAAACATTGCAAATTTGGCTAGCTAATATTTCGTTAAAATTTTTGTATCTGTGTTCACAAAGGATATTGGATGTTTTGTCTTTTCTCATACTGTCTTTGTCTGGTTTGGGTATAAGGCAGTGCTGATCTCATAAAATGCTTTGGGAACAGCTTCCTCCTTTCTGGGTTGAGCTGGTGTATGTAAACATGCATATACAATGTGCTGTCTTGTGTATATAAAAGGAGGGGAGGAATAAAACATAGATGTGTCTGCTTAGCTTTACCAAAAGAAGAGATGGTGGGAGGTAATGGAACCAAAGGTTAATGGGAGGAAATGACACTTTTCAAAGTACACCTTTTCATATAGTTTTGACTTTTCAAAGCCAGTTGTGTTTCATTTTCAAAATTAGGATGGGAATGGGGAAGATCCTAATCAACTGAAACAAACCAACCAGATTGTATGTAAATTGTGCTGTACCTATGTCAAAGGGCAAGAGTCAGTCCAAGTAACTTATTGACATAGAATTTGACTGTTTACCCTCATCTTGTGTGGGAGGTAAGAGGGAGGGATTGCAAACAGATCCTGATCTCTCTCTCTCTCTCTCTCTCTCTCTCTCTTCCTTCCTTCCTTTTCTCTCTCTCTCTCTCTCCCCCTCCCTCCCTCTCTCTTTCTTTTCTTTCTTCCTTTCTTCCTTCCTTTCTTTCTTTCCTTTTTTGAAGTCTTTCTACTAGAGATTATTTTTTGTTGTGATGTGGACAAAGCAACTCTAGGTTATTTGAGTGTTGAGTAAATATTTTGAGGTTGTTGGAGCTAGGACTTGAGAATGAAGAGACAAATACGGAATGAAGGAAAGCAGAAATGAATCCTATGGGAATGGATTGCAATTGAAGGTATTTATTAGTAAATGTTATTTTTTAAATCATTTTATATGTATGTTTATATGTATGTGTGTGTATATATACACACACATATGTATGGACACATATGTGTACATAAGTTTATAGATATATATGTGTGTACATTTCCTAATAGCTCTGTTCAACCGGAAGGCTCAGAAGCAAAGAGCAGTGGACACATCTAACCCCAAAATCTTGGCCTCTTTAATACTGTTCCCAACACAAAGGAACTGGAGTTCTTCAGAGAAATAAAAGGCTGATTCCAGGCCCAGTCAGGGTACATGTGACATGAACTTCTTATTTTACACTAGAAAATAAGTTTTTAAAAAAAAAAACCGGAGGCACGTCACACTCCAACAACAGTGCAGGCAGATGACATGAAGTAACTCCAGATAATGCGCACCCTTAGGTGACGCATTATCATCTGTGTAGTATTCTGGCCGAGATGTAGAACCTAAAGCTAGTCATTGAAGAAACTTCAGAATGTTCTACAATGAGGAACATTCTACTTAAAGGGGGTGGGGAGGACTGTGTTCTTCAAAAAATACAAAAACACTATAATAAGTGGTAAAGAAAGGCTGTGGGAGTTTAATTAAAGGAAGTTTAAGAGAGAACCACTGGCTGTAATATGTGATCCTAGGCTAGATCACATACCAAGTGGGGGCAAATACTATAATCAGTTGGGGGAAAAATTGAATATAGATCATAAGTTAACATATTTAACAGTGTTCACATTACCGAAGATACCCGTACTGTGGTTATAGATGAGTCTATCTCTGTCCTTAGGAAATATACAGTAAAGCAAAGGGACAAAGGGCCATGCTGTATATAATTTTTCCTCAGCTAGTTTAGGGAGGAAAAAGTATGTCTGTGTGAATGGAAAGAAACTGCAAGAGCACATGAACACAAATAATAAAATAACATTAACAAGTGGTAACTTTGGGTGTAAGGGTGATTTTTGTAGTCTTATATTTGCAGCTTTTCTGTAAATTTGAAATTATTTCCGAACAAAATATTTAAAGCTTTAAAAAATACCTGCCTTTTACTTTCAGACTTTATTTACTTATTAAGAGCTTGGTTCTTTGCTGGGCACCAGTTTGGAATGAACACTTAGAATATTTGCCTTTGTGTTGGTGTTGTGGTTCTGTAAACCAATCATTGCTGAATGTGACAGTAGTTAGTGGAAAATAACTGAGTCATGCTGTGGATTTCCAGAGTCAAAACATATTTGGGGGAGTGTGGGAGCTATTTATTATAGTGATTTATTTAAGCGTATGGAAATATTAGCTACAATGTCTACTGAAGTCTTCAGAGTTACTGTTTCCATTTATCTGTTGAAGAAATAGTAGAATGATTATTTTACATGAAGAATCTAGCTGTTGTCCCATGATTACTTAGATTATTTTGTTTTGCTAACTCAGATTGTATTTTTTTTAGAGATTTTATTTATTTATTTATTTATTTATTTATTTATTTATTTATTTTTAGAGAGGGGGAGGGGAGGGAAAAAGAGAGGAGAGAAACAGCGATGTGAAACATGTGCAAGGTTGCCTATTGCATGCCCCCACTGGGAACCCAGCCCGCAACCCAGGCATGTGCCCTGACTGGGAGTTGAACCAGCGACCTTCTGGCTCACAGGCTGGCACTCAGTCCACTGAGCCACACCAGCCAGGGCCTAGATTTGTCATTTTTAATCCCAAGAGAATAATTGTTCATTTGTTTATTCCAAAACAGTTTATTGAATGATTACTATGTGCCAGGCCCCTTTCTAGAAGTTGAAGATGTAGCACCAAATCCAACAAAGCTCTTGCTCTCATGGATTTTGTGTTTTTGTTGGAGGAAATAGATGAACAGGAATAGAAGTGAAATAACTGAATGTTAGTAACATTGGAGAAAAAATAATCAGAGAAGTGGGTTAGGGATTCTGGGAGTGGAATTGTTGTAGATTTAAATAGAGTGGATAGGGAAGACTTAGCTTGTGTCCTTAGCCTAAGAGACATTTGGGAGTGAGACATGCAGACATAGAATTGTCTCTTGGAAAACTAGGCAGAGAGAACAATAAGTACAAAGGCTGTGAGGCAGGAGTGTGCCTGTCTTGTATAAGGAATAGCAAAGGAGGTCAGTGGGGAATGAGGTGAGATGTAATGAGGAGCAAATTATGTAGGTTCTTTCATTCTGTTTTAAAGATTTTGACATTTACTCTGAGATGAAGAGCCAATCGGAGATTTGGGGCACAGATGTTACTTTACATGACTTATGTAAGGTTTTCAGGACCCCTGGTCACTTGATGAGAAAGGACTGAAACTGGGCAGGGTAGAGAAGTTGGGATGCCAGTTACTAAATTATGGAAGAAATCCAATTGAGAGATGACCAAATTACTATTCTGATCAAAGTGTTGATGTAGGTGATGAGAAGGGGTCAGATTCTGGATACACTTTGTATCCATATGGATAGAGCAATGTATTTGCTGATGGCTGAGAGGGTAAATGCTTGAACTTCATTGATCAGTGAGAAGAGGAGAAATAGCAAAGGGGGCTGAGAAGGAGTGGCCAGTGAAATGGGATGAAACCAGGAAAGTATTTGTTTTTTGGAAGCCAGGTAAACAAAGTGTATCAGGGTTTGGCAGCAAATGTTGCAGATAGGTCAAGAAAGATAAGAACTGACTGGCCTTTTGATTTAACAGTAGGCAGGTAATTTGGTGACCTAAGTAGAAGTACCGTGGGTGAGTGTGGATCTGGAAGTTCTTTTCTGATTGCTTATGTAGGAATCAAAGCCAGAATATAGAGTGATTCAGATTTTATGTGGGTTTTTAAATTTTACTTTTTTATTTACTTTTTTAAAGTTTTTTGTTTAGAGAGTGGGGAAGGGAGGAAGAGAAACATCAATTGGGTGCCTTCTGTACACTCCCTGAGTGTGGGGACCAAACCTGCAACCCAGGCGTGTGCCTTGACTGTGAATCAAACCGGTGACCTTTCGTTTGCGAGGCCACCCAACTAACTGAGCCACACCAGCTGGGGCTTATGTGGCTTTTGATATTTTTCTTGTATGATGCTCTTCGTCAGGTGATCTGGTAGGAGTCCTGAGAAGCCATAGCAGGGCTGTAGCCCTGCTTACTAATTTTCCCCAGATGTTTAGCTTTCCGTTACTGTTTAACTGTCTAGCTTGTGGAATGCTCAGAAAGAGATTCCTCAAACTCTTTCCGGGCTATCTGCAAGAAACGTTTTTCCTCATTGAACTTCAAGCCAAAAAGCGTGACTCAGAGGTCCTTAAAATTTACCCAGCACAATTTCCATGTAAGGTATAAGAAAACCAACTTAAAGACATAGTTAGTCCAAGGAGGTACAGCTGATTGTCTAGGCAAGTCTAGAATCCAGGTCTCTGTGGTGTTTTGGTTTACATAATTTACTTTTGAAATTTATTTTCATACCTATGTTCATATACATTCATACTCATCCTTCGACAATAAAACTGACATTCTAAATTGGAGGCAACCAAAGCATGAAATAAAAAAAAAATGTAAAATGTCAGGGTTGAAATAAGAACTCTGTCTGAATTGTGATTTAAAGCTGATACTTAGAATTATACTATATTGCAGTCACAGTGCACTGAAATCTCATCAAAGCATTTACCCTTAGCTGAAATTATATTAAAATAAAATATTCTAACAGGATCAGTTACGTGTTATTTTAGGTTTCTGACACTTTCAGACATCTGTGGTGCACTAATTTACAAAAATGGGCTGGAGAAACCTTGGTCCTCTGGCTTGCTCTTTCCACTTCTGTCTGGCCTGCTGTTTCTGCATCTGCTTCTCTGTCTCATCGCATGCCTAGAGCTGGTAATGCATAGTTTGTAAAACCAAATAATCAGCACCCAGAACACAGAATTTCTATGAAAAAAAATAACTAAAGGGTGAACAACAGAGGAGGATTTGGGCAAAAGAGATGAATAGGCATTTCATGAAAGAGGAACACAAGTTAGCCAATAAATTTGAAGAAATGCTCAGTATCATTAGTTAACAGGAAAATACAAATTGATACCACAGTTAGATGCCATTTTATACCCCCAAATAAAAGATATTGACAGGACTAAATGTTCGAGAGGATATGGACCAATATGAACTACCTGTTGCTGGTGGGATTATGAATTCTAAAAATACTTTCAAGAAAATGAAAATTGGCATCCTTATGAAAAGTTGAACATTGGCATATTTCTCAACTCCCAGGCACCTGCTTAAGAGAAACTTCGGCATTGGTAGAACAACAGATGTGTATGAGAGTTTCCATAACATTGTTCATGATAGCAAAGAGAAAAAGAACAAACCCAGGGGAGAGCAAGATGCTGTTGTAAAGAGAATGAAATATTCAGTTACAGTATGATCACACAATACAGAGTTTTTCTGTAGTGAAAATGAATGAACTACAGGTACATGCAACAGCATGGATAGTATCTTGAAAACATAATACTGAATGGAAGAGACATATCCTAGAGGACAGGAGCTACTTAATACCATTTTTACAGAAACAAAAACAAAATGAAAGCACTGTGTTATTGACGGACAGGGACATATATGATACACTTTTAAAAAGCAAAGGAATGATAAACAATGTAGAATGGCAGTTACGGGGACAGAAGGGATAAAAGAAGTGGGGCCTGGGGTCGGGAGGGACAAATCAGTAGAACATTACCAATAACCTGTATTTAGGTTCCTGAATTGGGTAACAGGTACCTGGATGTTCATTCTGTTATTTTCTTTGAGTTTAAAATACGTTACAAATAACTGTTGTATGTAGCAATTACTATATTAAAAATAGAGAAGGCATATCCTGAGGTTACAACTTAGGAGACATTTCATTGTTTCTGCCTAGTCCGTCACTGCCACTTGAATTCCTAGTGTCACTCAGTACTTCACTAGGGAATCTTGTTTTCAAGTCTTCTGTCTGATTAAGGCTGTGTCTGCCATCTGACAAGTCCCTCAGTGACGACTTGTTGGACGGGTAACTGATTTGGGAAAATGATTCAGGATGTTTCTCAGAAACTACCTAAGAGGTAGATATTTAAAAACATTTTTCCTTCCACTTCCAGCTGGGTTCTTATTTTTTTTAAAAGTGAGATAGGCGCAAAACTAGGTTATTGTTGCATAGGCTTTTGAGTGATAATTATATTTGAAGGCAGTATTACTGATTATATTTAAACTGTTGAAGTAACATTGTCAAAGAGATTAACATATAACAAAAATAGTTGATCGGAAAAGCATAAGGTTGCTAAAAAATGAAAATATCATGTGATTTCACTCATATGTGGAATCTAATGAACAAACTGAACTAACAAGCAACGTAGAGACAGACTCACAGTGAGCAGGCTGGCAGCTCCTGGGGCAGAGTTTGGGAGGTGGCGGAATGGAGCTCCTCCACCTCAAAAGAGAAGAGGGTTCATGGACATGGGCAGCAGGGTGGTAACTGTGGAAGGGCATATAAGGGGGATAAATGGTAACGGAAAAAATAGAAGAAAAAATTAAAATCTCACATTTTTGCCTTAAAAGAAAAAAAAAAGAAACTATTCTTAGTTAAAACATTTCAGAGTTAGAAGGCCCATGGGAATTAGTCCAAGCTCCTCATTTTAGAATACAGGAACTTTAGGACCAAAAAAATAATTAAAATCATAGAACTTTTAAAAAAGATTTTCTTTATTTATGTTTAGCGAGAGGGGAAGGGGAGGAGAAAGAGGGCAAGAAATATCCATGTGTGGTTGGTTCCCTCTTGTGCATCCCTTACTGGGGACCTGGCCCTCAACCCAGGCATGTGTCCTGACTGGGAATTGAACTGGTAACCCTTTGGTTTGCAGCCCTTGCTCAATTCACTGAGCCACACCAGCCAGGGCAAGATCATAGAACTTGATGAGAGCAGAGATAAGAAGGACCAGAACCTAGATCTCATGATTCAAATACTCATGTTTTCATATTAAAATATTGAATGGTAAATAAATATTGAAATATCCTACATAAAGCATGCTAAATAATTCAGGGTTGGTTTATAACCATTGAGTGAGGGAGCAGTGTTTTCTGATTTTAATTTACAGCAAATTAGTTCCACTGTATACCATATCTACAATACACCTAGAGAAATAACATGAATTTTTTTCTTTTTTGCTGGTATTTGTATTCCTAAAAAGAGACAGCGATCTGTGACGAAATGAATTCTGAACTGGAAGTGGGAAGAATGCGGTTCTGAACCTGGCTCTGCCACTAAATAACTGTGTTGTCATTGATTCTTTGCATAACTATTCTGGGTCTCAGTTTCCTCACCCTTAAAAATAAAGAAGCTGAACTAGATGGTTTATAGAATCCATCATTAAATGACTCTATAATCTTTATGGATTTTGAATAGCAAATTTTATCTACCTTAAATAAAGGGTTATGTGTTCCATTATTAAACCATTGGTGACACAGAAAAAGATAAAGAGAGAATCAGTAAAAAATGAATGACTCATGATGCTAAAGAATATTCTGAAAATAAAATATTTCTTTTTTCTTTCGTCACAGATATAATACTTTTCCACATCTGCTTCTAGAGGAAGGTGCCCGCCACTCCTATTGTTTCTGTGCAGGTTCATGCCAGCCCAGAACAGAGAATCAGGTTAGTTTTAGGATTGTTTTGTCAGTTGAACCAGGAGCAGCAACAGAATCACGATAGTCTTTGCTGCACCACTGCACTGTATGTAGCACGACCTCTCAACTGTGACTCAGAAGAGCTGGGTTTCCGTCATTCTTTAGCACCGATGCCTGGGTAAACTCGGGTAACCCTCCTTTCCAGGATGGCTTTTAGTTTTCTGCACAAGAAGAGAGGCTATGTTAAAATAAATCACCTCAGTTTCAATTCTGCTTTAAAGCATTGTTACTTTTATTGTCATTACTTACATAGAATAAAATCATGTTTTTAATGCATTATTTCCTTTATTATTTGCCTGGAAAAATCTTGTTGTAAGCACAGGCTTTGGAACACTATTGTATTTTACTTTGAGTGGCTAGTTTGAATGATCAACTATGTTGTGAGGCACTTTAAAGTACTATTGATATCTAGTGGCCTTAGTTTTAGTGTTTTACTTTGTTTTGTTTTTACTGAAAAGCTTATTTTTTTTACATGAGGTTATTAGTACTTTGGTAATGTTCTGAAGCTTTGGAGTAGGTACTTTTTTGACCATGTTGGTTCTCTGTTGATTGCATGTGAGTTAATTCAAATTAACTTAGGCAAAAAGGGCCATTATCAGTCTTTTCAGCATGTCAGAGGGTGTGCCAAAGGACCCAGGGACAGAGTGCAGAAGGGCTGTCTGAAGAGAACCCAGGGACCAAACGCAGTCAGGGTTCCCTCCCGCTCCCAGGGGAGAGCTGCTGCTCTTTGGAAACTGGCTTCCTTCACATTTCTCCTCTTTGTCTGGGAAGCATGGCTGCCGCCACCACCCACCTCCCACGCTTTATACCTTGTGGTTCAGACTCCCAAAGAAAGGCTAGCCCCTAAGCTCCCAATCCTTGTAGAAAAGTTGTGACTTAGGGCAGGACCATTTTAAAACTTTGCCAGGGTTGTCTTGCTGTCTGTGTTTCAAAGCCTGTTTTCTGACTTATTCCTACCAAAATGCAGATGACTAATAATGTATTACTCTGTCTAGGTGCATTTGTATTTTAATTGATATGAAATGTTAAGCTTAAGCTATATTTTCCAAACTGTGTAGGAGTGAAATATTGTGTTCCAGTCTATAAAAGTGATTAACATAGATGCAAGAAAAGTGCCAGGAATTGAAAACAACATTTTAGGATTCAGGCAGTGGAAGATAATGGGTAACCATATGTATATGGGTAGAGGAGGAGGGCAGATAATCAAATATACATTCATATTTTTAGGGTAGAAATACAAAGATTGAATATAACAACTAAAAGAAAGGCCAATAAAACTAAAAGTTAAAGTTGTATTTAACTTTGTATTTAAAGAAAAAGATTTGAAGGTAGAAGAAAGTACCCTTAGGTTTAGTCCCCCCCGCTCAACTACTAACTATGATTTTGGATAGTTATAAATTACTAATTCTCTGTGCACCTCAATTTACTAAATCCTGGCCACTTATTAGCTGTTTGACCTTAACTTCTGGACATCAGTTCTTCATCTTAAAAGTAGAATTGCTGATGGTGTTACTTCATATGGTTCTTATGAGGAATTAATATATGGTAAGTGTTTAAAACAGCTATTGTCACATTAGCAGCAGCAGCAGCAGCAATTTTTTTATCCTCACCTGAGGAAATTTTTTCATTGCTTTTTGGGAGAGAGGAAGGGAGGGAGAGAAAAGTTAAGGAGAGAGAGAAGCTTGATCAATTGCTTCCCATACGTGATGATACCAGGGATTGAACCTGCAACCTAGGTGTGTGCCCTGACCAGAATTGAGCCCTCAACCTTTTGGTTATGGGATGATCTCCAACCAACTGAGCCATACTGGCCACGGCAGCAGCAATTTTTGAAATGAGTATATTAGATTATATGATTGCAGGAGTCCCAGCTAACTAAGGGGGAAAAAAATATGTGGTCTAGGATTTTCTGACCTGGACTAATATCTCTTTTCCAGAATAAAGACTTGGAAGCTTTTGTTATCTACTTGAGTCCTACATTGAGGCTAATTTTGGTACTGCCAATAAAAGTTATTTTGAATGAAGTATATATATATTAGTTCTCTGTTGCTACATGTATTAATTTGTTAGGGTTGCCATAACAGTGACCACAAACTGTGGCTTAAACAATAGAAATTTATTGCCTCACAGTCTGGAGGCTAGAAGTACAAAAGCAAGGAGTAAGCAGGAATCATTTACTTCTGAGGTCCCGGAGAGGTAGATTTGTTTCAGGCCTTTTTCCTCGAACTGTAGCTGGCCATCTTTCCTCTGTGTACTTTCACATCATCTTTCCTCCATGTGCGTCTGTCTCTTTGTCCCAGTTTCCCCTTTTTATAGAGATACCAGTAATGTTGGGTTACGGCCCAGCCTGATGATCTCAGTTTACCTTTATGCTCTGTAAAATTATTGATTAATTTCTAAAAGCCTGTATCTCCAAATAAGGTCACATTCTGAGATAGGGTACAATTTAACCATGGCACTACATAAGAAATTACCCCAAAACTTAGTGACTTAAAACAACAAATGTTATCTGTTGTTGATCAAGAATCTGAGTGTAGCTTTGCTGGGTCCTCTGGCTTCACTGAGCATGTCTGCCAGGGCTTCAGTCTCATTTAAAGATCCTGGAGGAGGATCTGCCTCCACTTCACTCACATGGCATTTAGTTCCTCCTTGGTTGTTGGGCCAGAGGTCCCAGTTCTTTTTTTTTTTTTTTTTTTCAATTTTATTATGTATTGTTTTCAGGCGTACAGCTTAGTGGTTAGACAATCATACACTTTATATAGTATTCCTCTTGATGTTTCCAGTACACCAACTAGCACCATACATAGTTTTTACAATGTTACTAACTATATTGCTTTACTTACTTCCTGTGACTATTTTGTAACTACCAATTTGTGCTTCTTGGTCCTTTCACCACTATTTCCCAGTGGCAACAACTAGTTCACTCTCTGTGTCTAGGAGTCTGTTTCAATGTTGTTTGCTTGTTTATTTTGTTCTGTGGATTCCACATATAAGTAAAATTATACGGTATTTGTCTTTTTTTGACTGACTTATTTCACAGAGCATAATACCCTCTAGGTCCATCCATGCTGTGGCACATGGTAAGGTTTTATTCTTTTTTATGGTGAAGTCATGTTCCATTGTGTATACAGCTTTTTTACTCACTCATCTCTTGATGGGCACTTGGGTTGCTTCCATAGCTTGGCTGTTGTAAATAACACTGCAGTGAGCATACGGCTGCATATTTGAGGTCCATACAGAAGGCATCCAGCCATTTACTATGAAAAAATAGAGATACTTACTGAAGAAGGTAAAAGATATAGGAAACATTGAACATAGGGCAGTGATTCCTCAGTCCCCTTCAAAGTAGGCACTTTGGGACCACACACAGTTCTCCCAGTTGCCATCAGGTTCCCCATCATATTTTCCTGAAAAAATAGTCTCATCAGTGGTCTGAAATCTCTTCTCTTTCACAGGTGGTTTTAGTTTTGGGAAAAGCCAGAAGCCTCAGGGTGCCAAACCTAGGCTATAGGGGGCCTGGGTCACCTAGGTGATTTGATGTTTTGCCAAAAAAAACTCTGCAGGTGATGCATTAGCGGGTGTGTTGTCACGATAAAGCTGGCAATCAACAGTTGCTCATAGCTGTGGCCTTTTGAGCATCCAAGTAGTTTCCACAGAAGAATGTTCAAGCTTATCACAAAATTTGATGCAGATTTGTTACTCTACTCAGTCATTTTGAAGGTGATGGCCACACAGTACACATTTTCACTCAACAGCATCTACCACCCCCACTGACTAGTACAGTGAAATCGTCATTGTTCACACATGTGCATTCCAGTCCACTTTCCTTGGCTGCCAGGTTACATCAATGTAGCTCAAACAAGTTCTCATTATATTAACAATGGCTGGGCTTTTTCTGGACAGACCTTGTACTCTTTTTTTTTTTT
>PVKM010002532.1:0-25654 GCA_004027735.1 Carollia perspicillata | reverse complement strand
CAGTGGCTGCACCAATCTTCATTCCCACCAACAGTGCACAAAGATTCCCTTTTCTCCACGTTCTTGCCAACATTTGTCATTTCTTGATTTATTGATGATAGTCATTCTGACAGGTATAAGGCGGTGATCTCGCTATGTTTTTAATTTGTATTTCTCTGACAAATAGTGACATTGAACATCTTCTCATATGTGTATTGGACATCTATATGTCCTCTATTTATTTTTTTAAAGATTCTATTTATTTATTTTTAGAGAGGGGGAAGGGAGAGGGAAAAAGAGGGAGAGAATCATCAGTATGTGGTTGCCTCTCATGCGCCCCCTACTGGGGACCTGACCCTCAACAGAGGCATGTGCCCTGACTGGGAATTGAACCAGCCACCCTTTGGTTTGCAGGCCAGCACTCAGTTTGCTGAGCCACACCAGCCAGTGCATATATGTCTTCTTTCAAGAAGTACATATTCAGATCCTCTGCTCATTTTTTATTTTGCTTGTTTGTTTCTTTACAAGTTAATCTAAGGTAGGTGGAGGTGTGTATGTGTATGGCACATAGAGTAACATTTCTTTAGTAAATTTAATCTAAAAAATTTTAAATTTATTAAGACAAGATTGTTTTAAACAACTTCATTAGAATAGATTGGTTATGTAAAGCATCTGATTCCATGACTGAATTTTCTAAGGAGTTGTTTAATTATATAGTTGACTCTTGGAAAACTGGGGTTTAGACTCCTTGGGGCCACTTTATATACCTTTGTATTTTTCAGTAAATGCACAATCAGCCCTCTGTATCCTCTGTATTGCAGGTTTCACATTTGTGGATTCAACTAACCGCCTATCAAAAACGGTATTTTGGGCCAGTGTATGGACTGCTGTATACGTTGTTCTGTGCCATTGTACATGGAGAACTTGAGCATTCTTGGGTTTTGTTACCTGTAGGGGATCCTGAAACAGATCCCCTGCACACACCGAGGGATGACTGAAGTTCTGGGGAAGACAGAAGTTATCTGTGGACTTCCACCTGCATTCGGGGATCAGTGCCCCAATGCCAGCATTACTAAAGGGCTGACTATAATTATTTGTGAGTTACTATAGGTGTATCATACATTTTGAGACTTAATTAATTCTCACTAGGTTTGGAAGTTTAAGTCATTTCATACTGTATAGATGTTCAGTGAGTATTAATTCAATAGAATTTTTGTGTGACATTCCTTCTTGTTAGCAAGATGTGGTTTAACAGAAACCATACAGAATTTTAAATTTAAGACTTTCTTTTGGTACAGACAGAATAGGTTGGGAAATCCATTCTTATATTTGAACAAATGGTAATTTTTTTTCCCTTTGGAGAAAAGCCTGTTGCATTGATTATGGCAAAGAGGAAGTTTAACCCTAGGCTCTTAGGATTCTGCGTTGCCTGGATATTGACCTGAAAGGTTTTAGGGTTTTTTTTAGTAATTTGCCTTCTTTTTTTTAATGAAAACTTCTAGGAATAGATAGAATTATGACAAAATTTTGGGCTTTATATTCTGGGAGGAAAATAGTGTTGTATGTTTTATGGTTTAGAAAAATGTTACCAGAAATGAAAATGTATATAGTAGGATGTATTATTTCTAGAACCATATATCGAGAAAGTTTAAAAAGTTCAAGGAAAGGAACTCATTATAATATAAAAAGTGCAAATATACTTAATGTGAAGCTTATATTACAAAGTTTAAAAAGTTTCTATAGTCAGCAAAAAATATGTTGGAAAGTAAAATAGCATTACTAATTAGAGTATTCAGATTTTCAAATTTAACTAAATTGTTATTTATTTCAAGAAATGAAACTTAAAGTTTGGGACTTTCATTTTAATCACACTATCACCTGTTGTGAGAAACTCTTTTCCTTAGATTTTCAGTTTACTGACTAGAGCCTGTGGTTCCTATACCTACATGATTGAGTTGATTTTTGGCTTCGATATCCCTTATTTGGCTGTTGTTTTGAGGACAAATTATGCATCAATTTTTATTGACAATATGGTTAAAACATTGTATAAAGTATTAAAAGCAGATATAAAAGTAACAAACCACAGTATATATGTATTTAGTTGTATTTTAGTCATATTTCCTGATTTAAATTGTGATGTCATTGCTTTTAGCTCATTGTCCTAGGACATATTTCTTAACTTCTCTGTAATTTCATCATCTATAAAATGAGCTCACAAATGATATTTAATAGAAGTATCATGAGAGGTAAATGAGATAATGCATGTAAAGTGCTTAACACTGTATCTGGCACATAGTAATTAAACGCTACATTTATGTTAGCTGCCATTTGTTATGAGTATTGTCCTTAAGTTGTTTTTACTGGTGAGTTTTTTAATATTAGAATATAACTAAAATGATGTCCTACTAATGATAACATATAATTTTTGGTGCTTAGTTGATTGATTATAAAATTGATTAACATGTTGATTTTATTTTTGAAAAGTAGAATTGAATTTGCATAAAAGAATATGAGTTTGGAGCCATTGCTTAAGTTGTTGGCTAAGAAAGGATAGAAAAAAAAGGGAGCAGAGGAACTAAATGTGCTATTTCTGCTGAGGGTCTGAAAAGATATTTTTGTAGTCACTAAATAATTTTTTTTTGAAATTGGTAACACTAGGATGTCAACTTTCCATTTTTGTTTTCTTTTTAAACTTTAGCCCTAGCCTCTCTCTGTTTTGTTTTGACCTCAGGGAAAGGAGTGGGAGAAGGGAATCCTGTTCGCTCCTTTCTTTGTCTTGTAAAGGACAAGTCACCTTGGTTATTCTTGGTAGGATTGCTCCTTGAGCCTCAGTTTTATAAAGACCTCTACTACAAGGCATCTTTAAATATGTTAATCTGACTGTGAGATGACTGTGGCCACATAGCACCCTCAGAAGGCTAATCTCCTTTTAGAAAAAGGATCTATGTGTAAATTGAGGAAAATATGTAATTGAGGAGGAAGTCTGCTCATGTACATTGTGCTCCTAATTTGGTCAGGCATCTGCTTTACCTTTGCCTGAGCAAATTTTTGTATGTGCGTGCTTTTACATAAATGAAAAAGGCCGCTGCTCTCCTAAGAGTTTGTAATTTTGAAAGTGTTAATACAACATAAATGGTACAGGAGGAGAGGAAGTGGGGGGCATCAGAAATACAAGCTCTCAAGCTGTTTTATTGTCTTCCATGTGTACAGTAAGTGAGCAAGCTCAAAAAGCCTAGAGGATCACATTTTGAAAGTAAAGAGTATTTACTTTGATTGAGTGAAGGATTGTTGTGAATGTCTATATGCTGAAGTAGCATGTGAGTTACAGAGTTAATTTCATTTCAAAATTTATAGGGAAGATAGTACAGGCCCTTTAAAATTTTTGTTTGCTTTTTTGTTTTTTACTTAATCATTTGGGGACTTCTTATAAAAATTAGGACATTTTGGTTCTTCTCCCCTCCAAAGAGCTGACATTATTTATAATAGTATGACCTTCCTCCCTTAACTTTCTTCCTTCCCTTTCTTGTTTCTTACCACATAATTTTTGACTTTTAGTTTGGTTCTTGTATATTTGCTCTTACTTCATATTTTGTAAGTTATGTATCATGTGTTCATGATGCAAGAGTTGTTTTTCTCCTTACAATAGCTTGAATTCTTTCTTAACTGAATAATTGCATATTTCAGAAGATGTTTCAAAAAGTTCCATGGCGATGAATTTTTGTAGTTACCTCTGAACCTGTCGTGGTTCAAAATTTAATTTTCTGAGATTGAAGTTAAGATTTGCCCTATTTTTTGGTCAACTCTTTTAAAGATTTTTTACTTCCCTCTGACATCAATAGATTATCTTGAGGCTTTGCTGTATCTGTATAGTCATTCAGAAATAAGGATTTTGGGTCTCAGGGGGATTTTTTTGTTTGTTTGTCTTAGTCAGAGATTGTTGAAGAAAGGCTGTTACAAAATGTTATCAGAAAGCAAGCTATCCCTCATGAACGAAAACCCCTTAGTTTATTGTTGCAAAGCCCCATGATAGATATTATGGTTTCTCTTTCTTTTCTTTTTTAAATTTAATTTTATTTATTTATTTTCAGAGGGAGGAAAAGGGAGGGAGAAAGAGAGGGACAGAAACACCAATCTGTGATAGATACATCAATCAGTTGCCTCTCTGATGCCTCAAACGGGGGACCTGCCCCACATCACAGTCATGTGTCCTGACTGGGACTAGATCAGGTCAGTGCTCCATCCACTGAGCCACACCAGCTGGGACAGATATTACGGTTTTCCTTTTTGTATGTATATATATTTTATTGATTATGCCATTACAGTTGTCCCATCTCCCCCTTCATTCCCCTCCACCCTACACACCCCCTCCACCCTTTAGTTCCCCCTTTAGTTCATGTCCATGTGTCCTAAGTTCTTTAGCTTCTATATTTCCCACACTACTCTTGCCCTCCCCCTGTCTATTTTCTCCCCACCTTCTATGCTACTTATTCTCTGTACCTTCTCCACTCCTCTTCCTCCCACTCCCCTGTTGCTAACCCTCCATGTGATCTCCATTTCTGTGGCTCTGCTCCTGATCTAGCTGTCTGCTTAGTTTGCTTTTGTTTTAGGTGTGGTTGTTAATAACTGTGAATTTGCTGACCTTTCACTGTTCATGTTTTTTATGTTCTTTTTCTTAGGTAAGTCCCTTTAACATTTCATATAATAAGGGCTTGGTGATGATAAACTCCTTTAACTTCACCTTACCTGAGAAGTGCTTTATCTGCCCTTCCATTCTAAATGAAAACTTTGCTGGATAGAGCAATCTTGGATGTAGGTCCTTGCCTTTATGACTTGGAATACTTCATTCCAGCCCCTTTTTGCCTGCACGGATTCTTTGGAGAAATCAGCTGACAGTCTGATGGGAACTCCTTTGTAGGTGTCTGTCCCCTTATCTCTTGCTGCTTCTAGAATTCTCTCCTTCATTTTAATCTTGGCTAATGTAATTATGATGTGCCTTGGTGTGTTCCTCCTTGGGTCCACCTTCTTTGGGACTCTCTGAGCTTCCTGGACTGCCTGGAAGTCTATTTCCTTTGCCAGATTGGGGAAGTTCTCCTTTATTATTTGTTCAAATAACTTTCCCACTTGTTGCTCTTCCTCTTCCCTTTCTGGTACCCCTATAATTTGGATGTTGGAATGTTTAAAGATGTCCTGGAGGTTCCTAAGCCTCTACTCATTTATTTGAATTCTTGTTTATTCCTTCTTTTCTGTTTGGTTGTTTCTTTCTTCCTTCTGGTCCACTCCATTGATTTGAGTCCCAGTTTTCTTTCCATCACTATTAGTTCCCTGTGCATTTCCCTTCATTTCACTTAGTGTAGCCTTCATTTTTCATCTAATTTGCGACCAAAATCAGTTCCGTGAGCATCCTGATCACCAGTGCTTTGAACTGTGCATCTGATAGGCTGGCTATTTCTTGGTCACTTAAAAGTATTGGTTCTGAGGCTGATTTGTTCTTCCATTTGAGCCATAATTTTTTGGTCTTTTTGCACCTGTTATATATGACAGGTGGAGCCTTAGGTGTTCACCAGGGCAGAGCAACCCACATGGCTGGGTTGTGACACTGTATGTGGGGGCAGGGTCAGAGAGGGAATAATGGCGCTTGCTCAACTCTTGGATTTCGGTCCCCTCTGCCCCTTCCCATAAGTAAATTGGGCACTTCTGGTGCTGGTTCCCTGGTGGGTGGGCTTGTGTATGTTCTAGGACCCTGTTGGGTCTCTCCAACGAACTCTCCCAGCACCTCAACCCCCGCAAGTGTTTTCAATCGGTGCTTTTAGGCTTTATTTCCTCTCAGTGGGGCCCTGTGTTGCACGGTCTGTCTCATTGCCCGTTTTTTGCCTGGTTTATCTGTGCACAAATATGTTTCTGAGGTCAGCCAACTGCCTCGTGTGCCTCACTGGGTCTGCTTGTTTCTTCCCTGTGCCCAGGTCTGCCAGCCACCGCTTTTTCCTGCCTTGACCCCTCTCTGCCGGCTGCTGACTCTGCCCCTCTTAACCTGTCTGGATGAGTGGTTCATTGTTGGACTTCCGTACAGTTCAATTTTCTCTCTGTTCTGGTTGTATTTTTGTTTCTAAATCTTTGTTGTCCTTAAATTTGGTTGTGCGAGGAGGCACAGTGTTTCTACCTACGCCTCCATCTTGGCCGGAAGCCAGATATTACAGTTTTTCTTAATGTGAGTTTACCATTATCTCCCAGTGTTTGTTTGGATCATGTTTTTCATTTTCTGCACATGCTGAGAGAATGACCCTGTTCAAGGAATTTAGTTTTCTGATGTCACAGATTATGAAATCTACCCTCTTCCCCTGGGTGATAGCGAACAATAATGAGAATAATATTAATAGTGAACATTTACTGTTTCCTAGGTTTTTGCATATATTACATCATTTATTTTCTACAAAAACCCTACAGGATTGATTCTGTTACCATACTAATTTTGTGCTGCCAGTAACAGACAGGAGAACTTACTTGCCCAAGGTCACAGGATGAGGAAATGGCAGAACTAGGATTCAAACCTAGGAGTCTGTCTCCAGGACTCAGGAGTTTAACTGTCCTTCTATCCTGCTTCTCTTACACATGAAAAAAGAGATTACTTTTTTTTCTCTAAAAGAATAGGATACATTTCAATATATTTGAGCATATATTTGATTATATTTATTATATTAAACATGGACTTCAAATGTTTTATCCTATTTCTGAGAAAAGTAACAAATACATACTAATAATGCAAGTTTAGAGCAGAATGACTTGTTCTGTCTTCTCAGGTAAATCTGTATGAGGTTGACATCCTATTTTGGGGAAAGAATCTATTGATTCATAATTGAATCCTAGGCTTTGCTATGTCATAATGATTTTTTGGTATTTACGATGCTAATTTAACTCATTTGTTTCCTTTGGAAGTTCTTTATCTAAGTAGATGTCCCTGTTTCCTTTTTGTTAAGGAAATTATTTGAGAATAATTAATCCTGATACCAAAAAGTATAGAATTCAAGTACAGGAAGTACAGCCAGACTTCTGTGGAACTGAATATTTTAGGTACTTATTCTCCATTTCTTTTCCGGTGTTGCTTGTACTCTTGTATTTTTTAAAAAAATATTTTGTTATTTGTACTGCTACAGTTGTTTTGGTTTTCCTCTTTTACTCTTGTTTTTGTTCCTCTACCAAATGGTTTTCTCAGCATTCTTTGCAGTGTACAGTGGTCACTTGGGGGTGTTAAGATTAGGTAGCCCTTCTCCCCCATAGCTAGTTAGTGTGATCATCATTACTCTGAATTATAACTTGCTGGATGAGAGAATTGATTTGTTTCATGTTAACGGAAGGATGTCCAGCACTGGTTCAGTCGCTGTCATTGGAAGGACCCTTCACAAGAGTTGCCTATCCAGCAAATGGGAAGAAAATATCTTTAGTAACTGAAGCAAACAGTTATCTATGAAATTTTGGGGGGGATTTTTAAGTTTTGATAAATTTTCAAGTGAATTTCACTTAACTCTATTTTTTCCTTACCTTTATGGGTATTTTGTGGCAAACATTTTTCAATAGTTCATAAGAGTCTGGAATAGTAATACATTTTAAGTCTAATTTAATAGTGGAAAATGGTCTGAGAACTATGTGAATGAGATTTCAGTCATATATTATAATTGAGTCTTGAAGAAGTATGGGTTCCTAAAACATTTAAACAGTGTTCTCCCTGTCATGTATCCCAGGAAAAACTGTGTGGTGACCTTAGCTCTCATTTTTACTTTTTTTATAAAGTTCACCATACTCCTCCTCTCTGCATGCTTTGCATGAGAGCTGGGTCTGTGGGAGTGGTTTGGCCTTTTAAGAGTAAAAAAAAGTAATGATAATAATACAAAAGTATTTTACATAGAATTAACAGAGAAGAGAAAAAACATCTGTGAGAGTGTATAAGGTATATGCAAAAACTTAAAAGATTTTATGAAAGTGTAATTCGTTTTCTACCTTTTTTCTACCTTTGTGTAAGACATTCTAATGCACACTGTAAAACCATATAGTTTAAGGAAATATTTGTACAGTACAACCACAGATTTTCATCTTTGGCAGCATGAGAAAATTGTATGGTTTTATGTTTAAAGTATTGTGATATAAAATACATTGTGTGTACAGAAGAAAGAGCAGTGTCGTAATTCTGTATACCTTTCTGCAATCTAACTAGGGTGGTAACCCATTCTAAGAGTTAACAAGCAGTCAGCACTTTGTAGACCAAAGGGGGAAATTTCTTATATCTGCTGTATCAAAAATACTAGCAATCCAAAAACAAGTGGAAACTGTCAAATGGTTTTTAATCTTTCTCTTTTTTAACCCAACTTTGCATTTTGAAAATGTAAAACATACAGAAAAATTTGATGAATTTACATTGTACGTCTAAATACTTTCAACCTTTGACTCCACAGTTATCAGTGTTTTGCCACAGATATTCTCATGTTTATATACATTTCAAAGAAGAGGTTTAGTGTTGCTGAACCATTTGAATGTAATTTCAGCCATCATGACAGTTGGTTCATAAATATGTCAGTAAAATAACAACTCTGTATTGTCATATTAAATCTAGGCCATATCCACATTCTCCAGTTGTCTCAAGATTTTGTTTATAGCTTTTTTTTCAAACAACAATCTATGAAGGTCCACACATTATATTTGCTTCTCTTTATCCTTTTAAAATCTAGATAATTTCCCTCATATTTTTCCTCATATGTCGTTTTCTTCTCTTAATACTAACGTTTTGAAGACAGTGTAGGACAATTCTTTTGTAGAAATTCACATTCTGCATTTGTTTCTTCCTGGTGTCTTGCTTAGTGAAGCTGGGAAATATTTTTTTCACATGAACTATACAAGAAAAAGTTACAGGGGAATTCAATAGTTGCCGAAAGTAGTCATTACTAGGTCAAAGTTAACAAATGAGGTAAGAAAGGTTTCTTTCTGGTTAATGGAGCAGAAGTTGGGAAAAGAATAGGAAAAGAAAGAAATAAAAGGGAACAAGCAAGGCACTGAGGGATGGTATCCGGGGAGTTCCTTGATAACGGGAGGAGATGGTTGGGGAATCACAGTTCCCAGCACCTAGCGGGCTAGATGTTCATTCTGTGTTGGCCAAGAGATTGAACAAATTTAGAAGTGTTCTGAGTTTTTTGTGCTGACTCACAACACCATGCTTTTATACTTTGGCCGTGTCTTTATGTTTTATAACGATTTTGTAAGAAATGTCTAGGTACTATACAGCAACACAGAATCAGAAGATCTTAAGTCGAAATCTTAAGGTTAAAGAGATAATTCATGCGAAATGCTGTATGTGGAGCCTGTCATATAGAAGTACTTGACATACGTTAGCTTTCTTTCACAGAATTTTCCTGAGGATTCAGTTAAGTAGTGAAATGCCTTTATAAAGAATGAAGAGTCCTATGCAGGAAACTTAGCCAGTACCTAGGGAATAGAATATGTATAAAGAGTCATGTGATTTCCATTTATTGTACAGTAAGATCTCTGCAATGACGACTCCATAAGAAATACTATGTAGATGCTATAACATTAAAGAAATGTGTATTTTGAGAAAGTAGAATGTTAGTATAAAACTTGTGATTGTGCTTTTGCGTATAGAAAAAATTATGGATCTTTCAGGGCTGTGAGCTAAAATCAGTGGATCTAGGTGAGTATTTTGCAGTTTGAATGCCTTTGATGTAGCAATTTTTAATTTGTTTAATTTTTAAAACTTTTTATAAAAGAACAAAAGCTGATTAAAATTTTTGCAATTTGATGGTAGGAAAAAACAGTAACTCATAGAGTTAAGGAATATTAATGTTAGCCAATCAGAACTTTTATTTTCAATACCTTGGGACATTGTATATGGAACTAACAAGTAAGAATATGTATTTTTTCTTTTCTTTTTTTAAATTTTATTTTAATTGTTATTCAAGTACAGTTTTCTGTCTTTTATTCCCATCCCAGTCCACCCCCCCAGGGCTCCCCACCTCCCTCTCATTTCCACCCCCCTTAGTTTTTGTCCATGTGTCCTTTATACTTGTTCCTGTTATCGGTAATGGTAAGAATATGTATTATTACCATTACCGATTGGTCAGGACTTCATTAGGATCTGATTATCTTTTCACCAAAAGACTCCAGTGATTTCCCCTTATCCCAGTTTTTAAAAAACCTAAAGAGGCCACCAAATTGTCTTTGTAAGCTCAAAGATCTCTGAATACATTTACCAGTGGAATAGAAGATAGGGCAAACAGTTTTATTTTTAGCTGTCATTTAATTTTTTAAGCAATATGTTTGGAGAATAAATAAAACAACTTTGTTGAGTATAAAAATTCTTGCTATGCTATTGGCCATATATTTACTTGCTTAAACCTATAGAAATCCAAGCAAAAGAGCCCATCTGTAAATTGATCTTTGATTCTCTTTCCTTCTCTTCCTCTCTTTTCTTCTCTCCCTCCCCTCCGTCCCTCCTTTCCCGCTACACACACAGAGAGTTCAGATCTTTTTTTTTAAGATCAATCCTCACCTGATGTTATGTCCATTGATTTGAGAGAGAGAGAGAGAGAGAATGTGTATTGAAAGATTTTCTTTCAATGTTCTTGTCTTTTGGTTTTGCTTGTGGTGTTTTTTGCTATGCAGTGCTTTTTTAATTTTATGTTCTCAAAGTAATTAATGGTTTCCATTATTACCCAGGCATTTTAGTTAGAAAACACAGCGAATTTGAAATAAATTTGTTATATTTAAGAGTGAAGGAATGAGTAGTTATATATACTAGAAAAGGAGAAATAATTCTCTGTACTCTGTCACTGGCACCCAGTCTTACACCTAAAGCCTGAACCATATCAATCTGCTGTTGCATATATAGAGTATGCCAGTTTATTTATTGAACTTTTAACTTTTTATTACAGAAAATTTCTAACATCCTTGAAATTAACATGTTTATACCTATCATCTAGCTTCTGTAATTATAAATTCTTTTTATTTTTATTTATTTTAAATTTAATCTTTATTGTAATTTTTTACATTACCTTATACCCCACCTCCCTCCAGCAATCACCACACTGTTGTCCATGTGTGTGAGTCCTTATTTCTTTTTGCTCAGTCTTTCCACCCCCTAATCTCCCCCCCAACACTGTGCCAGATGACCTAGATTTATAGGTTTTCAGTTGTTGCAAATTATCTTTGTAAAGAGGAAGGTGTGAACTAACCTTGTAGGCTTTGCCAGCTGGTCTCCCAGGCTCTCTGGCCTCTTTTCAATAATATTGGCACCAGCCCTGGCTGGTGTAGCTCAGTGGATTGAGCGTGGGCTGTAAGTCAAAGGGTTGCCAGATCGATTCCCAGTCAGGGCACATGCCTGGGTTGTAGGCCAGGTCCCCAGTGGGGGCCAAGTGAGAAGAAACCACACATTAATGTTTCTCACTGTCTCTTTCTCCCTCTCTTCCCCCCCTCTAAAAATAAATAAATAAAATCTTTTTTAAAAAGTGAAGTATTATACATGCTTTAATGTATATTTTAAAAAAAGAGAAAAAATAATATTGGCACCAGACCTGACCTCTTCAGGCTTCTGTAACCACCATTTCTATAAATCGGAAGTGTTTAGAAAAATGAGTGAGAAAGCTAGTAGATAAAAGACTAATAATGTTGCCATGGATCAGTCTAATACTCAAAAGAGGTCTGGCTAATTGATGCATTAAAAATTATGTCTCTTATTTCAGGTCATAGTAAATACTATTTACTTGTATATACACACGTTAGTGTGTTTGTAGCTGTTTGTTTTCCATGGTTCAATGTTGATGGAGTAGAACCAGCCAACATCTGTTATCAGTGAGTCTAAGAATACAACTTACAGATGTTTGCTAGCCAGAATCCAAGTACAACAGAGAAAACACTCAAAATTCTCATGTGCTTATTAATTCAATTTTCTTTGCACTACACTTATTTTTTTAAGTATTTTTTTAGATTTTATTTATTTATCTTTAGAGGGGAAAGGTTAGGGAGAGAAATATCAATGTCCAGTTGCCTCTTGTATGTCCCCTGCTGGGAACTGGCCAGCAACCCAGGCATGTGCCCTGACTGGGAATCGAACTGTGATTCTTTGGTTCGCAGGCCTGTGCTCAATCCACCGAGCTACACCAGCCAGGGCTGTACTACATTTATTTTAAACTCAAATAATATTGCTTTCATTTGATAGCCTCCATGGAAATTGTTTTGTTAATTTAGTATATTAATTTTCACTTTATGAGGAGGCCATGATTAGTTTGAAAGAATGGCTAGAGACCACAAGAGCTCTGGAATTTCTTTCCTTTAAAGGGCCTATGTTCTATTTAGAACAACATTCTTGATAACATTGAAACCCAGTTGAAGCACAACATGAGAGTTTTAGAATAGCTTTCCCTCCTCGGGTAGAAGCAGACCAGTCAGTCACTTGCTGATGACCATATGCTGAGAATATCAGCATTCTTCAGAAAAAAAAAACTTTATTAGGCAGGAAGGAAAAATCAGTGGGTGAATTCTTCATCTCATGATTATAATTGTTCTCATAAATTAAAACCTGTCATTTTTGTGTCTTTCTGTTTTGTTTTAGTGATGGTGGTATTCATCCCTCTTCTAAAATTACAGCTTGTCCACTGATAAATGGTTTTTTTTTATTAGTTGTCTCACATGATGATAAAACATGATGATTTTTTCACTAATATCTTACCTCTAAATATGACAGTAACCAGAGGGAACAGGGGAGGGGGATAATGGGGATGAGAAGGGGAACAGTTGTCAAGGAACTTGTATAAAGGACCCATAGACAAAGCCAAAGGGGGCTGCTTTTGTGGATGTCAGGATTAAGTTTATTATGAAACAGGTTCTTGACTGATTTTTGGAAAATAGTAGCATTCCTGATTAGAAAACAGCATGGCAAGGGATCAGTTTTGTGCTACTTGCCAAAACCATGAGACACGTTATAGTATTTGTGTGTAATTAACACCTTTTCTTGCAGTTCCTATTCGTAACTGAGGTTTGTGCATCTGAAGTTCGCACTACCTAGAAGTTCTACAGTTTGTTAAAAATTTACACATATTTTTCTCTTGGATGTTCAGTTTTTAAACTAGTTTAAAGAGAAAATTCTAGATGTAGAAATAGAAACAAAGTAAAAATAGACAGCTAAAAACTTCAGGCCTGCATGAGCTTGACTTTTATTTCCATGTGTGAGTTTAGCTTGTCTTGAATGCCAAATTCTTGCTATAAAAACCAAAATCCCTTCCATTGGGTTAATTTATAGGCTTCTCTTTTAGTTTGGGTAGTGGAATTGGATGCTTGAGTTTAGCATTGAATACACACTTTGAAGGTGGCATTGTATCAGTTCATGTTGTTCTGGAAACTTTGTTGTGATAGTCTTTAGATTTAATTAAACTGTGTGTTTCAGGAATAATATTGAATCTTAAATGGTTTGTGTCTTTATAATTTGTGGTTAAAATATAGATAACCTTAAGGATACCATTCTAACCATTTTCATTGGTATTATGTACATTCTGAATGTTGTATAACTATCACCACTGTCTTCCCTGAACCTTTTTTCATCTCAAGTAAAACTCTGTATACATTAGGCAATAATTCTCCCTTCTTCTTTCTCATGGTCCCAGGTAACCTCTAGTCTGCTTTCTGACTCTTTTGAATGTTCGTTTTCTAGGTATTTCATGTAAAGTGTGATGATATACTTGGTTTTTCTTTTGTATTTGACTTATTTCACTTGGTATGATGTTTTTAAAGTTCAATGGATGTTAAAGGCTGTATCAGAACTTAATTCCTTTCTTTGGCTGAATAACATTTCATTGTGTATGTATATCATGTATTGTTTATGTTTTAAACTATTGAGGGATACTGGTTATTGTTACCTTTTGCTATTGTGAAACACTTGCTATGAATTTTGGCGTACAGGTAGCTGAGTCCCTGTTTTCCATTCTTTTTGTTATATGCCTAGAGTGGAATTGCTGGAGAAAATGGTAACTCCTTCTTTAACTTTTCGAGGAACTGACATACTGTTTTCCACAGTGGCTGCACCATTTTTCCCACCAGCACTGCACAAGGTTTCCCAGTCTCTGCATCCTTGTCAACGCTTGTTATTTTTCATTGTTAATAATAGTCATTTTAAGTGGATGTAAATAGTATGCCATTGTGTCTTTCCTTGGTGACTAATGATATTGTGCATTTTTCATGCGCTTATTGACCATTTGTTTATCTTCTTTGGTGAAATGTTTTTTCACGTCCTTTGCCCATTTTTTATTGGGTTGTCTTTGATGTTGTAGGAGTCTTTATGTATTCTACATATTAAACCCTAGTCAGGTATGATTTGCAAATATTTTCTCTTTCCTGTGGGTTGACTTTTCACTCTCTTACTAGTTCCCTTTGATGCAGAAAAAAATTTAGTTTGGATTAAAACAATTTATCTATTTTTCTTTCTTTTGTTGCCTGTAGTTTTGGTGTCATATTTAAAAAACCATTGCCAAATCCAAAGTAAAAAAGAATTGCTCTTTGTTTTCTTGTAAGAGTTTTAGTTTTAGCTTTTAATTTTAGGTCTGTGATCCCAGACAACAGTGTAATTATTGCCAGGAGATGGAGGTATGAGGGAGCAGTGGGACAAGGCAAGTGGAGGGAGGTAGAGGAGGGCACAGGGGGATAAATGGTGATGGATGGAGACTTGACTTGGGGTGGTGAACACACAATAACAGTGTACAGATGATGTGTTTTAGAACTGTGCACCTGAAACCTATAACTTTTGTTAACCAGTGTTGCCCTAATATATTCAATAAAAAGGAAAAATTAATTAATTAATTTAGATCTGTGATAAATTTTATGTTGATTTTTTGTGTGCCATGTGAGGTGAGAGTTTAACTTCATTTTTCTGCCTGTGGATATCTGGTTTTCCTAGTACCACTCTTTTAAAAAATTAAACTTTTTTCCCAGTTATTAGTCTTGGCCCTTTTTTGAAAATCAACTGGGCATGTATGTGAGGGTTTATTTCTGGACTCTTTATTTCATTGGTTTATGTCAGTGATTTTCAACCGGTGTGCCACAAGAATTTTTAAAACATGCAATACCTATTTTAAATAGGGACACTGACTTCTTTTTCCTTAGATTGTCAAATTAAAAAAATGACAGCAGCCAACACAACAATAGCCATCAAGTATGAATGAGTCAAAATTTTTGTCAGATCAGCAAAAATTATATTTTTTGGGGTGCTGCAGAATTTTAGTAATTAGTTTATGTGTGCCATGAGATGAAAAAGGTTGAAAATCACTGTTCTATATGTCCATTCTATGCCAGAACAACATTGTTTTGATTAGTATGTGAAAAGTTCTATTCTTAATTGACGATTTTATCATTTTTAACGCATGTCTTTTAAAATGTTTTTATTGTTTATCTTTAAATTTTGCTTTCAACAGTTATATTTAGTTGACAGTACTCCAAAAAAGAACTGCAAATATCAGATGAATACTGTTAGAGTTAATATACCAGGGAAATTAATATTAAAGCAGGCAAATGTGGAGTTATTTAATTAAAATTTCACTTCCTTTGGAAAATAGAAGGGAACGCATGAAGATAAAAAAAATGAAACATCGTTTGTACTTGCTCATAGAAAGAATAAAAAGAATGGGAAAGGCTGATTATTTATATAATCTAGTAAGTGGTTCATTAATTTCATATTAAATCACTATTTTAAAATGTTTCAGAAGCAGTCTACTTAACAAAACTCTTAAGAAACTTTATAAAAGAAAATATTGGCATTTTGTGAGGAACATTTCCATTAAGGAGCTAGCTAGTAATGGCAGGCTCTTTAATTATTAAGTCAGGTCTGAATGACTATTAGGCTCAGTTATGTTACAGATATCCGACTTAATTTTGTGTCCTTTCAGACTGCCATAATGATTAGAAAATTAGAACATCAGAAATCACTTTCTTTCTCTGTTGACACACAAATTTTTTTTTCATCACTTTATTCAAAGTGGGTTTGTACCCCCTTCCCTTAATTATAAAAGAATATGTCCTCCAATATTTTAACATAGTCTAAATTTTGTAGCAAGAACACTGAATTATAAATTAAAAGGAAAAGCTTCTAAGATAGTATAATTTAGGCTTTTTAGAATTTGTTGTAAATTAGTTAATTTTACCCCAAATAAGAACAATAAGTTGCATTCTGATACCTGACTCACATGATCAATGAGAGGCAATAGAAATCTTTGGTATCTTAAAAGGGAAAAAGTAGAACTATACTTGATATCATCAATAAAAAATGTTAGTAATGTACAAAAGAGTTGGGCCTATCAGTTATAAATGTCTATTAAAGTTTTAGATTACGTGAATCAGAGTGATGTAAAACCACTTATACCTTTATCATACTGACTTTATAACTTTTTTTTGGAGAGTTGTGATTTTAAAATTCATTTTCATTTTCAAAATGTATTGGTGATTCTTTTTCTAACTTAAAAGGAATACCATATATACTAATTAAGATCTTATTTTATTCTAAATATTTTTATATTACTGTGATTTTCCTTTTAGAGTTTTGGAATTATTGATGATATTTAATTTCTAATACAGTCCCAAAGTCCTTCTTTATACCTTCTTAATATCTGTGGATTTCACCTACTACTTTTACATTTCCTTGTTGGTAACATATTTCAGACCGTTGTCCTGCTTAGAGTGAATGGCGATAATTTTGTCTTCACTGTCTGTATTGGAGGAAGAGCCTTTGGAGCTCTTCTCCATATTGCAACAAGAGTCCTCTTCAGAATGCAAACCTGACTTTCTCACACTCATCTTCTAGAAGTTCTCTGCGACTCCCTGTTGCCTCTAGATAAAGTGCAGAATGTGGCGTATAACACCTCTCTTTACCCGACTGGCACTTCATATCCCCTGTCCCTTCATGTGTGCTCATACATACCTGACTCACTCTTCACGCTCTTGCCTCCTGCACCAGCTCTCATCCTCCCCACCCTTTGGTTTTTGAAACACGATTTTGTGTGCTAGGTATTCAGGTAAAGTCTTATATTTACCCTTTTAGAGCACTTCCACCAAATTGCCAGACTACTTTATTTCTGTCCCCTCTATTATAGTTATACTTAGTGTCTTATTTTTTCTCTGTGTCTATGAATTTTGGTGACTATGACATAGTGGCACAGATTGATGTTTATTGAATGAATGAATGTGTATTAGTTACCTGTTGATGTAATATAAAATACCCTAAAACACTGGAGCTTAGAGAACCAAGCATTCATTAACTCAGTCTCTGTGGGGCACATACTCAGGAGTGGTTTGGCTGGATGGTTCTGGGTTAGGGTCTCTCATTAGGTTATAATCAGAACTTTGGCTTGGCTATTTCAGGCTTGAGTGGCCTGGAGGACCCTTCACTCATAGTTATTGATGGATGGCCTCAGTTTTTGCTGGCCGTCGGCAGGAAGCATCAGTTTTTATTGATGTGGAGCCCTGCAGAGGGCTGCTTGAGTGCCCTCACAAAGTGGAAATTGGCTTCCTTCAGAGCAAGCCATCCAAGAAAGAGAGCGAGGAGGAAGCCACAATGACTCTTGTGATCTGGTCACACACAGCCACTGCTGCCATGTTCTGTTCCATAGAAACATGTCACTGGATATAGGTCACAATTAAGAGAAAGTAATTAGATTCTATCAAAGAACTTGTAGATATGTGTTATAAACACCAGAGAAGGTAACAGTAATTTATGATTCTCTCTTGGACCTGACCCTCCTTATAAAAATACATTTGTCAAAAGGGAAATGAGTTTTAAAAGCATACTTTTATTAAAATATTGCACTTGTTTTTGATGATACAAAGTATCCAGTTGTATATAAATATAATTATCTAAATTAACTAATTATTTAGATATAATTCCATTGCTGTTTTTTCACTTATATCATGGAAATAAAATAAATTATCTTTTAGGTTCTATATTGCCTACGTAGAAAATTGACAGAGTTCACTGCTTTAAACATTATCACAGGTTTTTAAAAAATCAAACATCTGTGAGGTGTATTTATGTACTTCTGAGAGAGAGAGAGAAAATCATAGTATTTTAAACTTAATAGGGTGAAGCACAGTTTAAATTAATTGTACAAAAATTAAAGTCCCTTTAGCCTAATGTACTAGCTTGCTCATTCAAGAAAAATTGGAGTGCTAAATATGTGCCAGGAATTTTTACTCATTGCCGAGTATACACATTGGCGAACGGAACAGACATATTCATGTCCACCTGGAGTTTATGATCTGTTTACCAATAGTTGACAAGAGCTACCTATGGAATAAATGAAGAGGTGAAGGATGCAAGATTATGGGAAGGCAGAGGTACTTCTGCACTTTCATAAAAGGCTTGTCTGGAGAGGTGGCCTTGAAGGTGAGATCGGAAGGAACCACCCCTGCCGTCAGCTTACAGGAAGAGGGAGTGAGTGCCCCGCAGCGTGAACAGTTGGTGTATGAGGAGTTGAAAAGATGCCTGGGGATGTCTGGAGCGAGAGTGGAATGTCGTTTGAGAGGTAGAAAAGGATCATATTATCCAGAGTTTAAGAGACCAAGGTAAGGGGTATTGATTTTATTCAACACATTAAAAACCATCAAAGGATTTTGAAGTTACATATTATGGTTTGTGCTAAACAGACACAAACATAAAAAAAAGGCCCTTTCGTTGTAAGTGAGAAAGTAGTAAGACGGTGCTATTATAGTCCATGTGAAAGATCATGGTAGTTTGATCTAGAGTAATGGGAGAGGAGAGGATGGATTTGAGATCTAGTTTGTAGGTAGAACTGATGGGACTAATGTGAACGGGGAGAGAGGAGAAAGTAAGGACAATATCCAGGGTTTTGAGTTCAGCAGGTGGATGAATGGTAATATCTTTAAATGAGATTGGAGGTCAGTGACAAGGGAAATCAACAGTGTATTTTTGACATTGTGAATTTTGTGATGTCTGCAAGTCATCTAGTAGACATGTCAGATGACACATAGTTATGCAATCATGAAGCCCAGAGATTTGAGAGGATATATACAGATGGTTTTTAAAATTGTGGAGTGGATGAGATTCTTTCTCAGGAGGGAATACCCTAGGAACTCGAGCCTTTAGAACTTGTTGCAATATTGTGTGAGCAACATTCTTGCTTAATTTGTAAAGATTAAAAGACAGAACTCCAATGCAGAAAGCTTGGTTTACTTCAATCCAATATATATTAAAGACATACAAACTTTTTTAAAATTTGGCAACAGTGTGGTACATACCAGAGAAGGTAACAGTCTTTTCAACTCCTCATACACCATTTAAATTTTTGACTGGCCACTTGTAAAATGAATGAAGACACTTACCAGCTATGTGACTTTGGAATTTTACCTCTCTGAGCCTCAATTTCCTTATCTGCTAAAGGGAATAAAAGAAGAGTTGTTTTGCAGATCAGATAAATTATTTTGTCTGAAATGACTAGGATAGTGTCTGTTACATAGTAAACATCCAGTATTTTCTTTTTACTTTCCCTGTTCTTGCTATTAATTTATTTATGTGTTTGTGAGCAGGAGAGCTACCTTGAAACAGAGGCTTTTTTAAATGCACATCTTCCCCTATACATACATGGTGGTAGAAAGATTGACTGGCCAGTATAGCCATATAACACATAAATATGTAGATGTGTGTAGCATAGTTTTTCAAATATCTGAAAACTATTTTTGCCACTCATACTGTTTTGTCCTGCTTTTCTTAGACTGTCCTAACTCTGCTGTCTTTGAAGAAGGTTATTTCTTAAATAATGAAACACTAAGATAAATGTTTATTTTGAAATACGTTTGAAGTTTAATGAGCAATAGAGTGAATTAAAACAGTATTATAAAAGTTGTTTCTACTCATGTATCATGCTTCAAAGATATTAAAATGGAATTCCCAGTTGCATATTAAATTGTTCAATGTCAGATATAAAATTGACTAATGTAATACTTTGAGGGCAAAGATAAACTGTTAAATTTAAATCCATGAGGTCTGTTTCTGATTCCTCCTTGCCCTCCCCTGCTTCTTCCAAATAAAAGCAGTGACTCAAAGTCTCCTTTATGCATGCTCTGTTGTGAAGACATTTCAGAAGTGTCCCTTTACTTTGAAACATGTGTCTAACTAATTATGTGATCATGTGTCTAATACCAAAGGGACGAACACTTATTCCACAGGTATTATTTCAGGTTTTTTGACACCTAAATGTATCCAGTATAGCTACCAGTGTTTTGGAAAGACTGACATATTGTAGAATGGGGCTTATGGTGGACCTCCTTATCTAGTGCCTTACTTGTGGGAGGGCCACAAAACTTGAGTCCTTTGTTCTCTATTAATATTTCTTGGTTCTTATAGGTCTTGGCAAACTGTTAACAGAGAAACCCCTTGTTTCAGTACCTGGGATAAAATGGAAAACCCTGTTGGGTATATGTATCACAGCCCTAGGTTACCTTTTATTTATTCATTTATATCATTGTGGAATGATACACTGTATCTCATCAATTCTAGATACACATTTTTTTCTCATTTGCAGAATTTTGAAACTAGAATCATCTTACAGTAGATAGGATAGGGAATTGCCATGTTATTTTTTAATTTGTCTTGGTGAAACATCACATGATAATTGTCTTACAATGAAAGGTATCTTAGATTTGATGAATTGTGGTAGCCCATGCAGGGCTTTAGCCATAGAACAGACTTGATATTAATTTATGTTATGTAAAGTAAGAATCACTTTTCTAAGATCTGACCATGTTCTTTACATTTGTATTTCCTTTCTGCTTGGTATTCAGTTTGACATAGAGGTCAGCAAACTTTTTCTTTAAAAGGCCACATAGTAAATGTGTTGGGCTTTCTGAGCCATGTGATCTCTGTTGCAGCTATCCAACTCCGTTAGAGCGCAGAAGCGGCCGAGACAATACAAGTGAGTATGGCTGTTTTCCAGTAAAACCATATTCACAAAAACAAACTGCAGGCCAAATTTGGCCCATAGGCTGTAGTTTGCCAAGCCCTCACGGAACATTATAATGATCAAGTCAGTTATGAAACCTTTATTTCCAAAAATACATCTCCAGGATTATATTTGAGCCTTTGCCCCCTTATGTTCTGTATTTAAAGTTTTCTCTTTGTTCCCATCTGTTGCTTGATCCATTCCATCTGCCTGTGCCTAGCTCAGGGTCATTGTTAAAAGTTCATGAGCCAGTAGATATTTTGTCTTCTCCATGTTAGTGATCTTTCGTTCAAGTCTGTCATCTGCTCTAAAAAATGATTTGTCAGTTGTGGTTTATCCGTTATTCTACGGATACCTAAAATCAATGAAAACTATTAACAGAGTAATGGGTCAAAGATATTTTAATACTGTGTCTCAGAATAATAGTTTGTTTACGTTAATTCAGTTGCCTGACTTGATTGTCAGATTGGTACTAGAAAGTTGACCACTTTTGAATTCCTGCTGCTAAAGTTGAATCTTAGAGGTAACCTAGTGAAGTTGGCTATGAAGTCGTTAAGAGCACTAACTCTTGGTGAGACAGCCTGATTAAATCTAGGTTCTACCACTTACTGCTCTTGTGACCTTGGGTTAGTTACTTAACCTTTCTGTGCCTCAATTTCCTCTTTCCTCAAATATGGATAATGATAGCACTTATCTCTTAGGGTTGTTTTGAGGATTAAATGAATACCTACAACTTAAATGTCACAATTAAAAATAAGATTTCAAACATAACATGTGGCATTTAGAAATATTTCCATCAGTACTGAATTTAATCAAGCCAGAATAATTTGCCATTTAAAATGACAAAGGAAGAGCTCACAATGAATAGTATTTTCTCCTTCTTACCAGGGACATATTTAAAGCACCAGTCTTTCTCCTCTGTGTTTACCCCATGGCAACTATCTAGTATCTGGGCTCCCAGTGTGTAATAATTAAACTACTAGAAATTTGTATTTTTGTTTCAAGGTGCTAATTTTCCAGTCACTGTTCTAATTTTTATAGGACCCCTTTTTTTTCGTGATTCGGAGAAAGTAGTGGTCTATTGTTTGTTGAAAATCATGTTGTTTTTGTATTCCAGTATAAACTAAAATAATCCATGAATTGTTTTTAAGGACTTTCTTCTACATAATTTCCCTTACTTTCAGTGCTTCCTTCTGATAGGGAATGCTATAACTATGCACAAATACATTTAACTTTTGTATGGTCTCAGAATAGGTTGTGTTAATAACTGACTTGTTCAAGAGGCTATTAAAAAACTGACTATATCAGTATATAGCAATCTTGGCTTCAGTTTTTATTGATTTGAGAAAGAGAGGCATCAATTCATCAATTTGTTGTTACACTTATTTTTGCATTCATTGTTTGATCCTTGTATGTGCCAAGACTGGGTATCAAACCCACAACCTTGGCATATCAGGATGATGCTCTAATAGCTACCTGGCTGGGGCCATAGAAGAAAATGCCTCTTCAATAATATTTCCATGCTCACCTATACTTCTTTTTATAGCCATTGTGTTTAACCATATAAAATTGTTGGTTATCTACCCTTTTGACCTAAACAAAAATGGCAATTTCTTTTGACCTAGCCTAATACAAAGTAAGAATTTTTCTAAAAGTTTTGTGTTCTTTGTTGTTTGGTTTGCTTTCAGTAGTTTATGACTTTCATTCATTCAAAACATAATAAACTTGTTTCATCTTTAAATGTTGATAATAGTCATATAGGAGACTTTGAGGACTATGTGATTAGTTAGAATCTATTTGTTAGGCTTTTAAAGCTCTGGCACCAAATAAAAGGCTGCCCATATGTTAAATCTCTAATCCGGACAATAGACCTAAGAAAAGAATTATTATAAATGGCAGAACTAGGATTTGACTCTTTAATGACCTAGTCTTAGAGGTTACATGGTGTCATGCTTTATTTGTAAGAACTGAGTTCCGTGTAGGAGGAAGTGAGACAGGCTCTTCCTTTGGAAGGTAGTAGTGGCAAAGAATTTGTTGATGTTTTAAAATCACCACAGAAGGCTAGAGACTTTGGATGTGCTTTCTGTCATGATGAAAATTTTATTTGTCCATTAAAATTTTTTTCTCTTTGATGTTGATGTAAATAATTTACAAATTAGTGGTTGCTCCTGAGTTCTTTGTCTTTCAGATTTTAACTTGAGACATCCTGTTTATTTATCCGGACGTTAACATTAGTTCACGGTCTATACACAATGCAAGCAATTCTTCTGAATGTTCTCGTTGGTACAAGGATCTTAATCTCCCAGGTTTTTTTTGTTTGTTTGTTTGTTCGATCTTTTAAAAACCTATTTTACTGGGTTTACAAAATATATAACAAATTTGTTGGTTGCTTTTCTTACTAATCCTGTTAAAAGATTAAACCATACCCCCTGTTTTCCCTGAAAATCATTTTATATGTACCAGATTTATCTTTTTGTTAATTCTGGGTGACAGTTTATTTACATATGTGCACATGGGCAAAGGCAATCTCCGGCCTGGTTGCCTGAAAGATTGCAAACCACATACAGAAGTAAGACAAATGTGGTAGAGTCTTTCAGTGTGTGTATGGAATAAGATGCCAGATTTTCTGGACAGCTTGGACTTGTAAAAAAGCTTTGAGAACAGAGTGAGAAAACATGAGTGTAAAAAGGGCTGAGAACTATTATGTGAGCCACACCTTCATACTTATGGCTGGCTAGTCTGGACAGCAGAATGCTGAGGGAACTTCAATTGCAGTATTTCTTCAGGAGAGTTTGTCATATTTGACAGGGGAAATATCATCTGAAGATTTTATGTTTACCCTTAGATATAACCTGTCAAACTATGTACACAAAAATCACAGAGAGATACTGAGTTGGGTTATTGATTTAATGCCTTATAGAGAATTAATGGTACAACCTGGAATGAAACCCAAGAGTATAGTGACCCAGATCACTCTTTCTGATCTGATCTCTGCAAACTCTCATTCTTTGTCCTGAATTTTTAGAGATGGTTTCCTCGTTAGTTTTTCTTTAAACTATCAAACTGTAAAATTTTTATTTTTAAAAATTATTATGCAATAAAATTTATTTTTCTTTGGTATACAACTCTATAAACTTGGATACAAATAGTGTTCTGTGTCAAATTACTACCACTGTACAGACTTAGAACAGTTTTATGACCACCCCCAAACTTCTTTACCATCTTTCTGTAGTTGAACTCTCCCTCCAACTCTGACCCTGATAACCACTAATCTGTCTTCATCATTTTGGTTTTCTCTTTTCCAGAATGTCATATGATTGGAATCACACAGTATGTAAGCTTTTGAGACTGGTTTCTTTCAGTCAGTGTAACGCCTTTGAGAATCGTCCATGTCATTGCATGTATGCATAGTTTGTTCACTCTTATTATTGACTTGTCTGCATCTGCCACCATGCATGCCACAGTTTGTACATCCATTAACCTGGTGAAGGACATTTTGGTTGTTTCCATCTGTTGAATACAGTTGACACAAACCTTTGTGCATAGGTTTTGTGTGATCATAGCTATTTCTCTAGAGCAAGGATCAGCAAACTTTTCCTGTCAAGGACTAGGTAGGCTATATTTTAGGCCATATGGTCTCTGGGGCAGTGACTTGGCTCTTGTAGTATGAAAGCAGCCATATACAAAACATAAATGAATGGGTATGGCTGGTCCAGTAAGGCTTTATGTACAAAACATAGCACATGGGCCAGACACAGCACATGAACATGAATTGCCAACCCTTGTTCTGTAGTACAGTAGATACCTGGGAATGGGATTGTGGATACATGGTAAGTACAGGTTTAACTTGGTAAGAAATTGCCCGTTTATTTTTAAATAGTTTAATAAACTATCTAACTATTAGTTAAATAGTTTAATAATAGTTTGAATTATGGAATGTTAATGAACTCATACCTTCTGGTTCATATATCAGGCTCACATAATTTATGATAAGACAAGCTTTGATCTTGTCTTAAATTGAGGATCTATTTTACCTTCTTTAATTCTATTCAAGTGAGATCTTTTGGCTTGGATGGATCCTTTCTTCCCAGATGACATGCATACCCTTCTTTCACTCATTTTTATTTGACTTACTTAAAATATGATGGGGCATTTTAAAGAGGTTATTAGGAGCAAAGAATCACAGTGAGAGTTGCTAGGTTTTTAAACAGTTGATGTTATCCTAGATACTGAATGTAACCGGATAGGTGGCTATTACACCATGACACACAGACTGATTGGAAGTGTTTATTCATTTTTTCAATACCAAACTCAGGCTGTTTATCCATAATAGCTGCTGTTCTTTTTGTTTTGTCTGTGGGATGCAGGATTAGCTTTCCATAACAATATTTTGCTGTGATTCCCATTGCTGCAAAAGCAAGGATTTGTGATTGAACAGGAGGCAGAGCTTCTTGAATATACCACTACAAATGAGGTTGCTAATGGTGAATAAAGGAAAGGAGCTATATCATTCTGGTTGTGGTTGACGATTGATTTTGCTCTTCTGGAAAAGCAGTGAGGCCCCAGGACCATGACAGCATCACAGAGTTGGAAGAACATTTTGTGCCCACCTTAGTCCCACTTGTGTTGATAGATGGCTGAAAAGGTTATGTCTGTGGGTGGAAAGTGCTGCTGTTAATAATACATGCTTT
>PVKM010002531.1:0-64219 GCA_004027735.1 Carollia perspicillata | reverse complement strand
AAAAAACCCAAAACACTCAAAATCATGGAGATTAAATAGCATGCTATTAAACAATGAATGGGTCAAGAATGAAATTAGTTAAGAAATCAAAAACTTCCTGGAAACAAATGAAAATGAACTCATGACAACCCAAAACTTATGGGACACAGCAAAGGCAGTCCTGAGACGGAGGTTCATAGCGATGCAGGCCTACCTAAAAAAAACCAGAAACATTTCAAACAAACAACCTAACCCTTCACCTACAAGAACTCAAGGAACAACAACAAAGACAGCCCAGAGCTAGTAGAAGGATGGAAATAACCAAGATCAGAGCAGAATTAAATGACATAGAGACTAAAAGCACAATACTAAGGATCAATGAATCCAGGAGCTGGTTTTTTGAAAAGATAAATAAACTCGACAAGCCTTTAAGCAGGCTCATCAAGAAAACAAGAGAGAGGACCCAAATAAACACAATCAGAAATGAAAGAGGAGAAATTACAACTAACACCACAGAAATAGAAAGGATTGTAAGAAATTAGTATGAAGAACTGTATGCCAAGAAATTTGAAAACCTAGGTGAAATGGACAAATTTCTAGAAAAATATTATCTTCCAAAACTTAACGAAGAAGAACCAGAAAGCCTGAACAGACCAATAACAGCAGATGAAATTGAAGCAGCGATCAAAAAACTCGTGACACACAAAAGCCCTGGACCAGATGGGTTCACAGGAGAATTCTACCGAGCATTTAAGCAAGAATTAACCCCAATCCTTCACAGACTATTCCAAAAAACCCAAGGTGATGGAAGACTCCCAAACTCCTTCTATGAAGCCAGCATCATCCTAATCCCAAAACCAGATAAACACACAACAAAGAAAGAAAACTTCAGGCCAATATCACTGATGAACACAGGCGCTAAAATCCTCAACAAAATACTGGCAAACCACATCCAGCAATACATTAAAAAGATCATACACCATGACCAAGTGGGATTCATCCCAGGGATGCAAGGATGGTTCAACATTCTCAAATCAGTAAATGTAATACACTACATTAACAAAAGCAAGACAAAAAACACATGATCATATCAATAGATGCGGAAAAAGCATTTGACAAGGTACAGCACCCATTTATGATAAAAACACTCAGCAAAGTGGGAATTAAGGGAGCATTCCTCAACATAATAAAGGCCATATATGAGAGACCTACAGCCAACATCATACTCAATGGACAAAAACTAAAAGCTTTTCCACTAAGATCAGGAACAAGATAAGGTTGTCCACTTTCACCACTTCTATTCAATATATTATGGGAAGTTTTAGCCACAGCAATCAGACAAGAAAGGAAATAAAAGGCTTCCAAATGGGAAAGGAGGAAACAAAACTGTCACTGTTTGCAGACGATATGATAGTGTACATGGAAAATCCTGTCGACTCCACCCAAAAACTGCTCAACCTAATAAATGAATTTGGCAAAACAGCAGGATACAAAGTCAATGTCTAGAAATCAAAGGCATTTTTGTATACCAATAGTGAAAAAGCAGAAGCAGAAATCAAAAAAAAATCCCATTCAATATAGCAAAAAGAAAAATAAAATATCTAGGAATAAACCTAACCAAAGAGGTAAAAGACCTGTATGCATAAAATTACACAAAAATGAAGAAAGAAATAAAAGAAGACAGAAACAAATGGAAACATATACCGTGTTCATGGATTGGAAGAATTAACATCATCAAAATGTCCATACTACCCAAAGCAATTTACAGATTCAGTGCAATACCTATTAAAGTACCAATGGCTTATTTCACAGACATAGATCAAACACTTCAAAAGTTTATATGGAACCATAAACGACCCCAAATACCTGCTGCATTTTTGAAAAAGAAGAGCAAAGTAGGAGGGATCACAATACCTGATACCAAAATGTATTATAAGGCCACTGTAATCAAAACAGCCTGGTACTGGCATAAAAACAGGCACATAGACCAATGGAACAGAATAGAGAACCCAGAAATAAACCCAAGTCTCTATGGTCAATTAATATTCGACAAAGGGGGCAGCAACATAAAATGGAATAAAGGTAGCCTCTTCAACAAATGGTGTTGGGAGAACTGGACAGCTACATGCAAAAAAATGGAACTCGAGCACCAACTTACGCCATACACAAAAATAAATTCAAGATGGATAGAAGACTTAAATATAAGCCAGAACACCATTCAAGTCATAGAGGAGAACACAGGGAGGAAAATCTCAGATATTTCACGCAGCAACATTTTTACTGATTTGTCCCCAACAATAAGGAACATAAAAGAAAAAATAAACAAATGGGATCTAATCAAAATAAAAAGCCTCTGCACGGCCAAAGAAAACAGCATTAAAATAAAAAGAGAACCAACCGTATGGGAAAACATATTTGGCAATGATACCTCAGACAAAAATTTAATCTCCAAAATATATAAAGAACTTGCATGAATCTACTCTAAGAAGACAAGCAATCCAACTAAGAAATGGGCAAAGGACTTGAATAGACACTTTCCAAAGAGGACATACAGAGGATCCAGAAACACATGAAAAGATGCTCAATATTGCTAGCTATCAGAGAGATGCAAATTAAAACTACAGTGAGGTACCACTTCACACCGGTGAGAATGGGCATCATAAACAAAGCAACAAACAACAAGTGTTGGAGATGTTGTGGAGAAAAAGGGACCCTAATACACTGTTGGTGGGAGTGCAGACTGGTACAACCACTATGGAAAACAGTATGGAATTTTCTCAGAAAACTAAAAGTGGACGTTCCTTTTGACCCGGCAATTCCACTGCTAGGTTTATACCCTAAGAACCCAGAAACACCATTCCAAAAGAACCTATGCACCCCAATGTTCATAGCAGCACAATATACAATAGCCAAGTGCTGGAAGCAACCTAGGTGCCCATCAGTAAATGAATGGATCAAAAAACTATGGTAAATGTACAGAATGGAATTCTATGCAACAGAAAGAAAGAAGGAGCTCCTACCCTATGCAGCAGCATGGATGGAACTGGAAAGCAGTATGCTGAGTGAAATAAGCCAGATGGTGAAAGACAAATACCATACGATATCACCTTTAACAGGAACCTAAGCAAGAAACCAAACAAGCAAGTAGAATATAACCAAAGACATTGAAATAGAAAATAGGCTGAGAATAACCAGATGGGAGAGGGGAGGGAATTTCAGGGGAAAAGTGTAAGGGGTCACAGGAACAAATATAAAGGACACATGGACAGAATGTGGGGGGAGGGGTGGAAATGGGAGGGAGGTGGGGAACACTGCAGGGGGCAGCTGGGTTGGGAGTAAAAGACAGAAAACTGTACTTGAACAACAACTAAAATAAAAAAATAAAACAATGTTAAAAAAAAAAGAATCACTAACTAAAAAAAAAAAAAAATCAGCTTTCAGTTTCTTGCTCTTCCTCTTTTCCTTCTGGCACCCCTATGATTTAGATGTTGGAGTGCTTAAGGTTATCTCAGAGGTTCCTCAGCCTCTCTTCCTTTTTTGGAATTCTTATATCTTCATTCTGTTCTGTTAGATGTTTATTTCTTCCTTTTCTTCCAAATCGTTGATTTCAGCACTGGTTTCCTTTCCTTCACTGTTGGTTCCCTGTATATTTTGCTTTATTTCACTTTGGGTAGCCTCCAGTTCTTCCTTCATTTTTCGACCAAGCTCAGTCAGTCCTGTGAGCACCCTGATTACCAATGTTTTGAACTTTGCACGAGATAGGTTATCTATCTCCTTGTTTAGCTCTTTTTCTGGAATTTTGATCTATTCTTACATTTGGACCATATTTTTTTGTCTCAGTGCACCTGTTACGTTGTTAGCGGGCAGGGCCTTAGGTATTCACCAAAGTGAGGCAACCCTTTTTGCTGTGCTGTGGCACTGTCTGTGTGGGAGGGATCAGAGACAGAACAATGCTGCTCGCTTACTCAGCTCTAGTCCCACTTCCCAAAAAACTCTCCTGTGAGACTAAGAGTTTCTTCCACCTTCACAACCCCCATAGTATTTGAATCTAGAAGTTTTGAGTCTTTAGTTTACTGGTGAGCCAGCCTCTCCTCACCTAGGGGGTGCACCGCCTTACCACAGGTCCTCTCCAACCTGCCCGCTACCCGTCTGACCATCTCTGGCCCTCTTACTATTCTGGATGAATGTTTAACTCTTTGGTTGTTGGAGTTCCATGCAGGTTGCTATTCTGGCAGTTCTGGTTGTATATTGTTTTTAAATTGGTTGTTATCCTTCTTTCAGTTATGTGAGGAAGCAAAGTGTTTCTACCTACACCTCGAGCTTGGCTGGAATCCCTTAAAAACATTCTTGACATTAACTAAAAACTTAGAGAAAGGCTTATGAACATAATCCATCAATTTTAATGTATTAAAACACTTTTTAAAATTTCTTCTCTTCAGTTTATTCGTATAGCTAAAATTCCTTTGAGTAATTTGAATTTGTTCAACATGAAATTACCCTCGGGGTACATAAAGAAAAAACTTAGGGAACGCTAATCCTGTAATACTTGACATAATTTTTCAAGTAATATCAGATACTAGAACATAGTTAACTGAGATCAATTACAGAGAGTATGGAGATAGGCTGCTATTTTTCAAGGGTATGTTTAAGTCACATAAAAGGATAGAGAAGACACTGAGAAATCACCTATTTCATGATTGAGATACTAGCTTTCTTACCTATTATAGGAATCCGTTTTTTCCTCTCTGCTCCAAATACTGTGTTATCCAAATCATCTAGTAATGGCAATGGTTCTAAATTAGTAGCCTACAGAGGAAAAAGGACGATTAATGCTATTCTTCCCCTTTAAGGCTTTAAAAAGAATCCTCTCCCCTATTAAAAACTACCCAGATATTCTACGTTGTTTGTGAGTCTTATCAAACCTACTCTTTGAAATTTTAACATATTTTTTCCAACTTCTCAGTTTCTCCCAGTTTCATATGTACAATATATTATACTTGTAATTTCAGCTATATAGTTTTGAGGAGCAAGGATATTAAACTATAGTTACAATGAGTAAATTTTCATTTAATCATACTGAAATATATCAATGATTAAAGAATGTAGCCATGTTTTATATATTGACTTTTACAGGCATCAATCCTATAATCCTTACTGGAAAAAATTCCAATTCATACCTGTGTACTTCCATTAATTACAAGTAATATCTTGAGGCTCTTCATATGAATACTACGATCCAGTAGTTCCACAGCTTTGTCCAAGTCATCTTGAGTAGTTAATGGAATTACCAACTAAACAGAAAGGAATATTAGGAATCATTTAGGAATCATACAGCCATCACACCAGGTCAAGTCCCTCCAGGAGCATCTCCACTACTATGGAGTTATAACACAACTCTCAAAATACCTTTCTCTTTGATTTGTGAGTATAATAAAATTCTGAATGAATGTATATATATATATATATATAGATAGATAGATAGATTGTCTTGCTCTTTTTATCCTACCCCACAAAAATCATAGAATAAATATGAACACTTTTTTGTTTTATTAATCATTAAATTCTTCTAGAAAATCCATTTAAAAATTAATTTTCTAGGATATTTCTATAATATTGCTAAACTTAAGTTATAGTATCATCACTCCAAAACAGCATTAAGGAGTATACACAAGCTATATAAAATAAAAGGTGCTACTTTTCATCTGCACTGATGGAACTTCTAGTTGTTGTTTTTTTTTCTATTGTAACCATGGATTTACATTCTCATTGGGTGTGCTTACCAACATACCAAATACAATGAGCATCTGTGACAGCTGCAATGGAGGGGCTCGTATCCCTAACCCTGGTGACTTGACCACTACACTCTAAACAAACACAAGCCAAGTCAGTCAGCTATCCCACACTGAATCTTCAATGTGGAAATCTGCTTTCATTAGTCTTCTGTGTTATACAAAACAAAACTACCTGGGAGGTATATAAGAACTAGCATGATTCACCCAATTTAACAAAATCAAAGTAACTTTTTATCTTTTAAAAAATGTAAACTTAACAGCATAAGATGACGCTTTCAATAACCTTCAAAGTACATAATCCATTTCATTAAAAGAAGCACACAATAAAACAAATGAACATATCCCAACTTAGCCTGCACAGTATATAAGCCATTCGAATGTAAAGGTCTACTTACTTTGGTGTCCTCTACAGTATAAATATCTTGAAGACACGGACACACCCACCCACATACTCCACATACCAGCAATTAACATAGAGAACACTAAAGAGCAAACGCTTGCTAAATGCTGTTGAGTAAGTATGACAGGGTGAAAGCTTCATATGCACCCAAGCCCACTAGCTGACATGGTGTGCATTCATTCTCTACAGATTTCTTTAGGAAGAAAATTCCTTGCTTTAAGGAAGTCTGCTAGACACAAATACAGCTGGTCCTGATGCATAGGAATCCAATTTTTGTTTATATCAATTAGCCTACTATAAAACTGGTTGCATTATATATTGTTTTGTTGAAGTCGCAGAACCTGTCAATGCTGTTGAGAACTCACTCTATCAAGTGGGACCAGTAAGAATTCCATCATACAATCTGCTTATGTTTACTTAATTTGTGCATGAAATTATATTCCCAATTTCTTTGTGTAGCTAATTTTATATATTACAACTTATCAACTAACCAGACCCTTTTTTCTGAGACTTTTCTAATAATGAAAAAAATTAACTGTTTGATATAGAGTAAGCCTGATCTACTTATTTTCATTATTCTATCAATTAAGAACTATATTGGTACATCGTGTTCCTATTTTTAATATTATTTTTTATTATATTTTAAGCACTAGAAAAGATTTTAAAGATATATTGAAGACTGTTTTTTACCAATTTTTCATCTGATGGAAAAACCTGAATATTTACTTTTACTACACATTTATTTATAATTGGAATGTTACTTCCAAGATAGGTTGCTTTGGGGGAAAGACACTAGCTTAAATCACAGTAACAAATTATGAAGGAAAAGGATTTTGCTCTTCAGCTTACAAACATGAAATCTTGATAGTCTAGAGCAGTGCATGGAGCAGTAGGTTGGACTACTACTGCCTATGGTTTTCATGTGAGTCCTCATATGTTTTAAGGTCACCTATTACAAATTTTAAAGCAAGTCCCTGCTTGTTTAAATTATACTAAATAAATTACACAATGTTTTCCTGCTTCATGAATTCATTTTAGCCTCATTAACAAAATTTATTTCCCTCTGGCTTATTATCAATCAACCAGTTGTGTCTTAATATAAATCCCTTCTGGAAAGGAAACTAAAATTGAGTTAAAAAAATCCACCAAATAAAACCTAAATTTGAAAGAAGTGATTTATCTTCCTGACTTTACATAGTTCACATAGAGAAACATGAAAATAGCCCATAAAAAGGTTTTCCTCCCCTACCCATGTAAAATGGAAATGATCTTAAAAATCCACTTACTTTCCATGCATACCACCACATCTACCCCCCATGACAAGGCACACACAGATACATACACACTTGACACTTTATTACATAAACAGGAACCTAACAAACAAATCCAATCAATTCTGGCTTAAATTTCCTGATTGGTTCCATTCTGGAAAGTTAGAAGTTTATAGAATGGTTCTTTTGGAAGAAAATTTATATTACATTAGAAAACAGTATTGATAGAACTAGAATAACAAGCAGTAAAAATGATTCTTTTGCTTGTCCGTGGCCCATAAAACTAACACCTCTAGTAAGTTTGTTACTAGTACCTCCAATGATAAAAGGCTTGCATTAAGCTAGTCATGATGTGAATTAGGGCACAGTTAATTCACAGATTCACAAATTCTCACAGAATCTCTAAGCTGAAAGAAATGTTAAAGAATGTAATCTCACCCTAATGCCTCCTCTACCACATTCCTGCCCAAAGGCTATCCAGATATAATGACCAAACCACTCCCAGAAATTCTTCAGAAAGTTTGAGGGGGGTAAAAAAATGAAAAAATTTTCCTATTTTCAGAAAACAGAAGAGAGCTCCTAAACAACAGGTCTATTAGTTTGATGTCATCAATCTTCAAGAACACCCTACAAAAATCATATGAACTGAGAACTCCAAAATGAAACAGTAATTCTAGGAACAAGAACAGGTACAGTATGAACAAATAATGTCAAACTAACAACATTTTTCTTGACCTACTTGGCTGGTAAATCAAGACGATATTGTAGTTTTAATGTATCTTGGCATTTAAAAATTTTCTGTAATACAATTTTTTTACGTATGTCTTATTGATTAGTTATTACACTTGTCCCAATTTTTCCCACTTTGCCCCCTCCGCCCAGCAGCCCCCTTCTCTCCAGCAATTCCTTCCTATAGTGTATGTAGTGTATGTCCATGCATCATGCATATAAGTTCTTTGGCTTCTCCATTTCCTATACTGTTCTTAACATCCCCCTATTTTGTACCTACCAATTATGCTTCTTATTCCCTGTACCTTCACCCCAATTCTCCTCCTCCCCCCTAATAACTCTCCAGGTGATTTCCATATCTATGATTCTGTTCCTGTTCTGGTTGTTTGGTTAGCTTGGTTTGGTTTTTTTGGATTTAGTCATTGATAGTTGTGAGTCTATTGTCATTCTAATGTTCATAGTTTTCACCTTCTTTTTCTTAAATGAGTCCCTTTAACATTTCATATAATAATGGCTTTGTGACGATGAATTCCTTTAGCTTTACTTTGTCTGGGAAGCATGTTAACTGTCCTTCAATTCTAAATGATAGCTTTGCTGCATAGAGCAACCTTAGTTGTAGGTCCTTGCTTTCCATCACTTTAAATACTTCTTGCCAGTACCTTCTTGCCTGCAAAGTTTCTTTTGAGAAATCAGCTGATAGTCTTATGGGAACTCCTTTGTAGATAACTCTCTGCTTTTCTCTTGCTGCTTTTAAGATTCTCTTTAATCTTTAGCCTTTTGATTATGGTATGTCTTGGTGTGGTCCTCTTTGAGTCCAACTTGTTTGGGACTCTCTGTACTTCCTGGACTTGTATGTCTATTTCCTTTGCCAAATTAGGGAAGTCTTCTTTCATTACTTTTTCAAATAAGTTTTCAATTTCTTGCTCTTCCTGTTTTCCATCTGGCATCCCTATTACTCGGATGTTGGCACTTTTGGAGATGTTCCAGAGGCTTCCTATTCTCTTTTTGTTTTTGTAAATTCTTGTTTCTTCATTCTGTTCTGGTTGAATGCTTATTTCTTCCTTATGTTCCAATTTGTTGATTTGAACCCTGGCTTGCTTCTCTTCACTGTTGGTATCCTGTGAATTTTTCTTTATTTCATTTAGTGTAGCCTTCATTTCTTCACTTACACTTTTGCCATTCTCAGTGAGATCTTTAAGCATCCTTATCACCAGTGTTTTAAACTCTGCATCTGGTAGGTTGGCTATATCCATTTCACTTAATTCGTTTACTTGCGTTTTTTTCTGTTCTTTCATTTGAGCCATATTTCTTTGTCTCCTCAATTTGGCAGCCTCCCTATGTTTATTTCTGTGTATTAGGTAGAGCTGCTTTGACTCACTGTCTTGACACATCCATTATGGGATGAAGCCTTAAGCAATCGCCAGGGCAGGGGCAGCCCACTTCAGTGCTTTGTGGCTTTGTATGTGGGGGAGGGGCTTGAGAGAGAACAATGCCACTGCCTGACAGCTGGAGGCTTGACTGGCACTCGCCCCACTTCCAGTCATTTATGCGTCTGGCTGCCTCTCTAGCTGTTACTCTGTTGGTGATTCCCAGAGTTACATACATTCTAGGATCCTGCAGGCCTCTTAAATGTACTCTCCTGAGAGGCAGTTTCTTCCACTACCCCACCCCCCACTGGTTTTTATACCAAGAATTATGAAGCTTTGTTTTCCTGGTACTGGGACCCTACTGCACAGTCTGGCTTGGGGCTCACTCCCCAAGTATCCCTAAAGTGGGACCGCTTGTTCTGCTGGCTGCTGCTGCCACCTGGTCACCACACCACACCATGTCCTCTCTGCCCTGGATCCCTGTCTCCACTCCTTCTACCCATCTGAATGAATATGTCTTCTTTAAATCTTTGGTTGTTGGACTTCCAAACAGTTCAATTTTCTGGCTGTTCTGGGTGTTTTGTGTTTTAGGTTAATTGTAATCCATCTTACAGTTGTGGCAAGGAGGCAAAACATGTCTGCCTACACCTCCATCTAGACTGGAAGTCTCTATGATACAATTTTAGAACAAACAAAAACATGCCCTGCCCAGTGTGGCTCAGTTGGCTTAGCATATCCCATAAAGCAAAGGTCACCAGTGCAATCCTTGGTCAGAGCACATGCCTAAGTTGTGGGCCAGGTCCCCAGTTGGGAATGTGCAAGAGGCAACCAATCAATGTTTCTCTGGAACATTAATGTTTCTCTCCCTTTCTCCTTCCTTTCCCCTCTCTCTCAAATTAAATGAATAGAATTCCAGCCAACATGAAGATGTAGGTAGATATACTTTGCCTCCTCACACAACCAAAAGGAGGACAAAAATAAATTTAAAAACAAAAATAACTAGAACTGCCAGAAAATCTACCTGTGTGGAAGTCTGGCAACCAAGGAGTTAAAGAAAGATTCATCCAGACTGGTAGGAGAGGCGGAGACAGGCAGCCAGGATGGAGAGGACTCGTAGCAAAGAGGCAGCTGGCAGAGCGGGCTGATAAACCAGGAGTGATAACTAGGAAGCGAGACAGACCGCACAACCCAGGGTTCCAGCTCAGGAAATAAAGCCTCAAAACCTCTGACTGAAAATAACTGTGGGGGTTGAGGAGGCAGGAAGAATTCCCAGCTTCACAGGAGAGTTCATTGGAGAGACCCACAGGGTCCTAGAACATACACAAAACCACCCCTCTGGGAACCAGCACAAGAAGGGCCCAATTTGCTTCTTGGAAGTGGGGGAAGTGACTGAAGCCAACTGAGAGCCAAGGAGGTGGCACTGTTCCCTCTCTGACCCTCCCCCACATACAGTTCCACAACAATACTATGTGGATTGCTCCACCCTGGCAAATACCTAAAGGCTCCACCCCTTACTACGTAACAGGCATGCTGAGACAAAAATATATGGCCCAAATGAAAGAACAGATCCAAGCTCTAGTAAACAAACAACTAAGTGATGAAAAGATAGGCAACCTAACAGATGCAGAGTTTAAAACACTGGTAATCAGGATGATCACAGAAATGGTTGAGTCTGACTGTAAAATAGAGGAAGACATGAAGGCTATGAAAAGTGAAATAACGGAAAATGTACAGGGAACCAACAGTGAAGGGAAGAATACTAGGACTCAAATCAACAATTTGGAGCAGAAGGCAGAAATAAACATTCAACCAGAACAGAATGAAGAAACAAGAATTCAAAAAAACAAGGAGAGTCCTAGGAACCTACAGGACAACTTTAAATGTTCCAACATCCAAATCACAGGGGTCCCAGAAGGATAAGAGGAAGAGGAAGATACAGAAAATTTATTTGAAATAATAGTGAAGGAAAACTTCCCTAATCTGGCAAAGGAAATAGACCTCCAGGAAGTCTAGGAAGCTCAGAGAGTCCCAAAGAAGTTGGACCCAAGGAAGCACACACCAAGGCACATCATCATTACATTACCCAAGATTAAAGAGAAGGAGAGAATCTTAAAAGCAGCAAGAGAAAAGGAGACAGTTATCTACAAAGGCGTTTCCATAAGACTATCATCAGCCGATTTCTCAAAAGAAACATTACAGGCAAGAAGGGGCTGGAAAGAAGTATTCCAAGTCATGAAAGGAAACAACCTACATCCAAGGCTCCTCTATCCAGCAAAGCTTTCATTTAGAATGGGAGAGCAGACAAAGTGCTTCTCAGATAAGGTCAAGTTAAAGGAGTTCATCATCACTTATTATAGGAAATGTTAAAGGGACTTCTCTAAGAAAAAGAAGATAAAAAATATGAACAAACAGTAAAATGATGACAAACACAACTATCAACAGCCAAACCTAAAAAAAAACAAACTAAGCAAACAAATAGAACAGGAATAGATTCACAGAAAGAGAGATCACGTGGAGGGTTATCAGTGGGTTATGGGGCTAGGGGAGAATGGGGGAAAAGGTACAGGGAATAAGCAGCATAAATGGTAGGTACAAAATAGACAGGGGGAGATTAAGACTAGTATGGGAAATAGAGAAATCAAATAACTTAAATTTTTGACTCACAGACATGCACTAAGGTGGGGGAATGATGGTGGGAGGAGTTACAGGGCAGAGGGGAATAAAGGAGAAAAAAAATGGGACAACTTTAACAGCATAATCAATAACATATTTTTATAAATAATACTAAATGAATAAAATTTTTAAAAATAAAAAGACAAAGATGGATCTGGATTTCCCTAGAATCATACTATAAGAAAAAGATTCAAGTTCAAGGCTGTTATATGAAAAGATATACCAGGAAACTTTGGAGGGAAATGGAGAAGACAGGGAAGAGAAGGAGACCCAAAAAGGGAATATTATCTAGCAAGTTACCACTGTGGGTAAGCACAGCTTATCCATCCCCAGCTCTCACCCCATCCTTGATATATACTTCAGCCTAGTTCCTACCCATACCCTGGAAAAGCCATCAGAGTCTCAGGAGCTGGCAGCAGGAAATCAGGCCAGCCCAAACAGACTGAGTACCAAGACAGGGTAAGGCAAAAAGATGTGTTTGTGGCTAACAGAATAGCCAAAATGTATTTGAAAACTAAAATTTTAAGGTATTATTATATTATAGTTCTCATCACTTTGTTCAGGTATATTATTTTTTTGGATATGGATTTTTAATCAAAATATTCTCTGTTTTTGGTTGTGTTTCTTCAGATAAGCTACATAAGCATATTTTTGCCTTAAATTAATAATTCATTTGAAAATCTAATATTTTCAAATATTTTCATGTGTACAATGCTTTAACATCTACAAAGCAATTTCATATATATTCTAAAATTAATTTTTCCTAAGCTTTCCGCTGTCACTCTATTCCCACTGGTACTTTTTCTATTCCTGAAATACAGAAGTCTTTTCTATCATAGGACCTCTGCACTGGTTTCAAGCTTCTTTCTCTACCAAGAATGTCCTTCCCCTCAAACTTCAAGTCTCAGTAATTAAAAATTACCACCTCAGTTAGTTCTTCCTTAGTATTATCTAAATAGAAGACCTACTGCCCTTCCCTTTATTCTTTATCACAATACTTCATGCATTTCCTTCAAAGAACTTAATACAGTTAAACAATTCTTTTATCAATTGTCTGCTTCTACTACTGCAAGTCTATATATTCCGTGAGGGGCTGTAATTTCTAAATCATAGCATTATGCCTGCCAAATTCAACAAGTAGTTTCTGAGGGTGTAAAAAACAAAAACAAAAATAACAAAACAGCACAAATCAACAAGTTAACAACACTGTCCCTAAAAATTTTAAGATCACAATATCTTGAGATCTCACAGGATCTGAATGAAACCTGAAATATCATCTAATCCAATACAAATTTTACAGAAAGTTCAAAAGGAGTTTCCCCAGAACACAGAGCATCTCAGTGCCCAGGAAGTCTTTAAGATCCTGCACTGACCCCCAAATAGAAGCATGATCTAATCATGTCTTAACATGAAAACAATTCTGTAAGTTTTAACTAAACCGTCTCACTACCAAAGTTCTATTCTCTGCAGACAATAATGGAGTATGAGAAAACAAAGTTTATCAATAAAGTACATGAAGTAAAAGTAAAACATAAATAAGCAGCAAACTTCTAAGTAATATACAAGGTCTGTCCGGAAAAAGTACAGCCATTGTTAAATCACAAGAAGGGTTTGTACGACATCCAATGTAACCTGGCAGCCAAGGAGAGTGGACTGGAAGGCGCATGCATGAACAATGATGACTTCACTGTACTAGTCAATAGGGGTGGTAGATGCCACTGAGTGAGCATGTGCACTGTGTGGCTGTTGCATTCAAAATGACTGAGTGAGTAAAGCAATGAATCTACATCAAATTTTACATTAAGCTTACATGCTCCTCTGTGGAAACTATTCAGATGATTCAAGAGGTCACAGCTATAGGCAACTGGTGATTGGCAGTTTCATTATAACAACACTCCTGCTCATGCATCACATCTTGTACAGAGTTTTTTGGTGAAACGTCAAATCACCAAGGTGACTCAGCCCTCCTACAGCCCAGTTATGGCACCTGGACACTTCTGGCTTTTTCCAAAACTAAAATTACCTTTACGAGGGAAGAAATTTCAGACCATCGACAAGATTCAGGAAAATACAATGGGACAGCTGATGGAGACTGGTAGAACTGTGTGAGGTCCCAAGGTGCCTACTTTGAAGGGGACTGAAGCATCACTATCCTATGTACAATGTCTCTTGTATCTTGTAGCTTCTTCAGTAAGTGTTTCTATTTTTCATGTTATATGGCTGGATGCTTTCTGGACAGGCTTTGCATATATTTCTTCCTTTAATAGATTCTCATTCAATTATTTTCACAGTAGTACCTTTTAATATATTTTATAATGAAAAAATCCATTTTAATTAGTTCAAATTTACAAATTTAACTATGCTATATCATTCTTCTAATATACTCTACCCTTATCAATCCCTATATAAAAGCACAACAGTTCTAAAATAATTTTGGAAATGAATGCACTACTTTATAAAATAGGAACTACTTAAAGTTTACCTCATTATTGGTATAATGTAGATCCATAGACTGTCCAAAGGCAGTTTTAGCTTTAGACCTCAGATCTTCCAGTTTAACTGGTCTGGGGAACTGAAGGATTCTGTATAAACAGAATTTTAAAATATTTTATTTTTTTAGGCATAGTTAAATTACATACTTGCAACACTTATCTCTTGGAAAGAAAAAATAAAATTAAGTAAAAATGTAAACATTTGCTTTACTTGAACACTACAATGGCTTACTTTTGATAAAGTGCACTAATTCTCAACATAAAGTTCAAAAACTCTGAAGTCTATTCTATGCTAATAAAAATTATAATAAGGAAACTCTCAAAATTTTTAATTCTAGTTATTTCCTTCCTTTATCATGACAGATTGGCCTGTGTTGCTCCTGGGGAGCATGCACCTAAGCCTGGAGACTACTATACTGGACTATAAACTCTGTAAGGGAAAGGACCATCTGTTTCACTCACTTTATTCCTTCATGGCCCAGCAGATAGTACACACTCAATAAATAGTACTCCCTGAATGAAAAAAAAAACTGTGAAAATATCCATAAAAGAATTGCAAATAGAAAAAAAGTAGATTGGACAACATTTGTATGGTTTTATCTGGCATATCCCATTTTTAAGCATATCTCTGTGTAAAATATTTTTGTATTTTAGGTTATGTGACTAGTGAGACCTTGAAGTCTTTAAAATGGATAGATCTTTCATTAAATTAACTTAATGACACATGAATGACAAAAAAGAAATCCCATATTCTGCAACTCTTATTAAGCTTGTCAGTAACACTGTTGTTAACCATCACCACCCACCTCCACTACTGTACTGAGACTCAGATACCCGGAAGAAGACTAGGCGTACATCTCTGCTAAATAATTTATAGTCATCATTCCAGATCACTTCTCTCAATGTTACTAATTAAATACATGTCATATCATTGAGGCCTCTTGAGAATAATCAAAATTGTAAATGTTAAGTCCACATACATAAATTCTTTATAGATTCTGAAGCAATAATACAATTATGATAAGGAGAAATATATTTAATTTCCACTGATTAAAAATAAAAAGAAATGGTAATATTTAAAGGTTTCATTATGCAATGATTTATTTCCTAATACTGAAAAGTAAAAACATTTATCATTTCCAATGTTTAGCCTGAATTTTGACAGCTTCTATCTTGAATCTATATACATTGTTACACATTACCAAGGACCATTTCCTTCCCAATATGTAAGCCATGAACCTTCATTAAAATCTAGAAAGAACCTCTAATAGCTTTAACTAGAACACGTACTTAATTAAATCAATAATCTGAAATGCAATGCTTCTTTCCTTACCTTTTTTCTCCTCTGTGTTCAAATTTGACTCGGACATCATTCTGTAATGAAATGATAACTTCAGATATCAAATAAATTTCTAGAATTCCTAAATCTTTTTCTTAGTCACTCATTTAAAGCAAAGTAGAAGGGGAAGGAAGTTTCATTTCAGTATTAACTCTAATCAATTGACAGGGTCTGCCAAAGAGCCAAGTTGAGAATTATGTAGCTGAATCTGGGATCAACAAAAAAGACCACTAAGATCTGTTAGTAATGGCATCATAAGTATGAGACATTTGCTAATCCTGTCAAGAGGGAAATATAGGATAATGTATGCCCAATTTCATGTCACCATCCCAAACAAATCTTATCTGTAAGAATGAAAATGATCCTTATTTGGAAATATACAGATTACTGTAAATAAAAATAATTTGCTTATCTTAAGAGCTTTACGAATGGATGAAATATCAGCTTTAGAAAGCGGTTACAACATTAAATGAAACTCCACCATTCTTTTTTTAAAATATACACCCTCTGTGGAAAAAAATGTTTAACGAAATAATTGATTCAAAAGTAGAAAAGCTGAACAACACTTTAAGCAAAACCTCGATAAGATCAGGATATTCAAGAAAAATAACTCACAGAACAATATAGATCTATTAAAATATTATTTAAAAAAATACCTGCTTTTTTGGTGATAAAGATTTTGTTTTTCTGGTTTCCTGTAAGGATAATGCTGGTCGACTTGCCTTATGCAGAACAGCCAAATCTTGCATGATTGAGTTCAAAGCTTGCTGATCATCTAGATATTTTTAAAACAGCACATTCAGAATTGTAATTTCAACATGTATTTGCTATTGACATCCAACACAAAGTTTGTAATGAAATTTAATGCAAAACATGCATCTACAACATGTTCAAAGGCTACACTTGTTATTTTTGTGACATTAAATAGCACTAGACTCAAGAACTAGCATAGTAGATGTTGCACACATGAGACATTTACAGGCAAGATAAAGTCATTCTGTCCTAGACAGATGTGGTTCAGTTGGCTGGGCATGATTTCGCAAACTACTGGGACTTGCCAGTTCAAGTCCCGGGCAGGGCACATGCCTGGGTTTTAGGTTCAGTCCCTGTACAGGGTGCATAGAGGAGGCAACAGATGGACGTTTCTTTCTTACATCAATGTTTCTCCCTGTCTCCCTCTCTTCTCCTCTCTCTAAAAGCAAAAAAAATAAAATCTTTTGTATAAAAAAAGATAAAGTTATTCTGCTTCTTCTATTATGTGACATCCCAGGATACAGGTCAAAACAGCCCTGTTTCATTCTTTTCTATGACACGTGAACAAAACATAACAAGACAGCTAAAATATTAATCTAAAAAAAGTGGCATGGGGGGAATTAATATCATTACTTAAGCATTTATGTCCAAAGTATAAATTCCTCTTAGAGCTCTCTCTTTCATCAATACTTCAAGTCAGACACAATAAAAGGCTTTATCTGTGGGTAATGGCCTACTGATTTTATGGACTGTTTTCTTGAACTTCTTCTCCATAAGTTTCAATAAAACTATAAACATTTAAGGCTATTTAATGATCTCAAATAGGAACAGTTCAAATAGTAATGATACAACAAAAAATCCATTCCTAAGGGGGAAAGAAAAACTAAACCCATAAAACTTAATGAAAGAATCATAAACCATAAAATTTTAATTTCTTCCTTAGAAATGCCAATTATATACTCTCTGGAAAACTTCAGAGAAAATGTAATTGCCTTTCACTAGTAAATTAATTCCACTAATAATAATCAATTATTGGTAAATAAAGGAATTGAAGGACTTTACTGCTTACATTTTAAAAAGTAAACCATCTTCGTGAGTAATAAATTTATGTTCCAGAGTAGTAATAGTTTATGTTCCAGTGGAGTTACAATTAAAACATGCTTTATCTTGTAAGGAAAAAATCATTAACAAGAATACGGCTTTATCAGTCTTTCAAACACACAAATAGCTGACTTCTGTAATATATTAATCTTTTGTAACACTCAATATACTGTTATGTACGAAACTAAAATTAAAATTAATGGCTCCAAGGATTTTAATAATAAATTCAGAGTTTAAAGAAAATTTTATAAGTAAACTTTGTAAAATAAAATTTCATTTTGTTAGCTTAGCCAAAAATTAATCAGCCAGTGGGTAAAACATAGTGGGTAAATCACAACATGTGGCCTATCCATGGGTCCAAGCCAGACTATGTCATTTTTTTGATAAAAATAAATCTTCCCTTAGAAAAACAATTAGCTGAAAATGAGCTCAATTGGAATAAACTTAACTGCCATAACCTTCCTGAGAAAAGTAAGATCTTTAATTCTTCACTAGATGAGGGGAATTCTAATATTTAAACATATTTATGTTTTAATTATTTTCTTCATTAGAAAACCTTAAACACTTGAATTTAGGCATTATCACATGTTTAGTATCACAATACCAAAATTAGTAAATGCCTGGGAAGACTCTGGCCTAAATATCTTATCACATTTATATATAGTAATTTCCTTGTTTTTTTTTTTTAAAGTACCATTTTCTATCTATCGTGCATATACAAAAGAGGACCATTTGAATAAAAGTAACTCCTTAGAGAAATAACATACTAATAAAGAACAATTTATTTGAGTTCCTTCTTTTTCTGACTTCAAGAAGAATCACATGGTAGATAAATATCCAAAGGGAAACTTACTTTGAGGGAACTGACAAGATATAAGCTAATAAATTCACAAAAGATCAAGCAAGTGATAAGCTGAGATGTACCATGAGCACTATTCTAACAATTCTAAAGACTGTTTTACTCTATTAAGAATCTCATCCAGCCAAGATGGAGGCATAGGTAGGTATGCTTCACTTCTTTACAAAACCAAAAGAAGGATGAAAACCAATTTAAAAACAAAAACAACCAGAACTGCCAGAAAATCAAACTGTGTGGAAATCCAACAACTACAGAGTTAAGGAGAAACATTCATCCAGACTGGTAGAAGGAGTGAAGACAGGCAGCTGGGATGGAGAGGACACAGTAAGGTGGTGGCTGGTGAACAAGGTGGGCAAGGCAGCAGCTGGCAGACTGGGTGGTCCCATAGTCGCGTATGGATAAACCAGGAGGAACAACTAGGGAGTGAGACAAACTGGGTAACACGGTTTCAGTGTGGGAAAATGAAGCCTCAAAACCTCTGGCTGTAAAAATCTGTGGACGTTGCGAGGTGGAAAAAACTGCTAGTCTCACAGGAGAGTCTGCTGGAGGGGCCACAAAGTCCTAGAATGTACATAAAGCCAACCCACCAGGAATCAGCACCAGGGCAGCCCCTTGAAGGGCACAATTCATTTGTGAGTAGCAGGGGAAGTGACTGAAAATGGGGCAAGAACCAAGCAAGCATGGTTCCCTCTCTGATGCCTCCCCAACATACAAAGCAAATTGGGCTGCCCCACCCTAGCAAATACCTAAGGCTCCGCACCATAGACAAATAAATATGGCCCAAACGAAAGAACAGTTCAAAATTCCAGAAAAAGAACTAAGCAATGAGGTGACAGCCAACCTATCAGATGCAGAGTTCAAAACACTGGTAATCGGGATGCACACAGAAATGATTGAGTTCAGATACAAAATAAAGGAATAAGTGAAGGCTATACAAAGTGAAATAAAGAAAAACATACAAGGAACCAACAGTGAAGGGAAGGAAACCGAGACTCAAATCAATGATCTGACCAAAAAGAAGAAATAAACATTCAACCAGAACAAAATGAAAAAAAACAAGAGTTCAAAAAAATGAGGAGAGGCTTAGGAACCTCTGGTACAACTTTAAACATTCCAACATCCGAATCATAAGGGAGCCAGAAGAAGATGAGGAAGAGCAAGAAATAGAAAACTTACTTGAAAAAATAATGAAGGAGAACTTCCCCAATCTGGTGAAGGAAATAGACATGCAAGTCCAGGAAACTCAGTGAGTCCCAAACAAGTTGGACCCAAAGAGGAACACACCAAGGCACATCATCATTAAATTACTGAAGATTAAAGATAAGGAGAGAATCTTAAAAGCAGCATGAGAAAAGGAGACAGTTACCCACAAAGGAGTTCCCATAAGACTAACAGCTGATTTCTCAAAAGAAACCTTGCAAGCAAGAAGCATCTGGAAAGAAGTCTTCCAAGTCATGAAATGCAAGGACCTACATCCAAGATTGCTCTACCCAGCAAAGCTTTCACTTAGAATGGAAGGGCAGATAAAGTGCTTCCCAGATAAGGTCAAGTTAAAGGAGTTCATCATCACCAAGTCCTTATTATATGGACTTTTTAAGGGACTTATCTAAGAAATAGAAGAAGATCAAAAACTATGAACAGTAAAATGACAACAAATTCACAACTATCAACAACTGAACCTTAAAAAAAACAAAAACAAACTAAGCAAACATCTAGAACAGGAACAGAATCACAGAAATGGAGATCACATAGAGGGTTATCAGCAGTGAGTGGGAGGAGGAAGAATGGGGGAAAAGGTACAGAGAATAAGTAGCTAATTGGTAGGTACAAAATAGACACGGGGAGCTTAAGAATAATATAGAAAATGGAGAAACCAAAGAACTTATTTGTATGACCCATGGACATGAGCTAAAGGGTAAGGGATACTGGAGGGATACTGCAGGGGGGGATAAAGGGGAGGAAAAATTGGGACAGTTGTAACAGAATAATCAATAAAGTATAGTTAAAAAAAAAGAATCTCTGTGGTGGTAATAGATACTAGGTAGATAAAACAGGTTATAAATGCTCTAAGGATCAAGAATTGATTCAACAGGCAGTATAGATGCCCAGAGGACTCCACAGTCTAACTAACAGTCACATAGAAGAAGCAGTGAGTTTCTGGCACATGTTGAAAGGACTTTTAGTTGAGCATAAAGTCAGAAAGTATTTGGGAAATAATTTCAAATAAAACATTTTACTAGACACGTTTAATTAGATACTTTATATGTTTATTCCTTATACTTAAAAAATAATTATAAGAGAACATCCTCAATAAAAATTTTAAATATCTGTGATTTACATTTTCAAATATTCATGTTCTTCTATGACTACTTTGGTATATGTTTTAAGCAGTGGCTGTTCTTTGTTTTGTTACTTACTATAGTATTATTTGAGAAGTATGGTGAAAATCAATTTAATACACAGTTCAGACTGCAAGTAAGAGTAACCAAAATAAAAAATTGATAGGAATTCAGTAAAAAATATACCCAATTTGAAGCTGACAAAAGTGAAGAATTTGGACCAATGATGGCACTACATTCACGGTTACAAAGACAAAGTAGAAATTTAAAATGTAGGAAAGTGACACTTTGGCTTACATACTTCCTTAAGTAAACACTTTGAAAGTGTGCTAGCACTTCCATTAAAGAATATGGACAAATTTAAGCTCTTTGGCTATAATGTTATGTACATATATAAAATCGTGAGTAATACATTTGTTAAGCAAGTAGTAGGAAAAGTGTGACTAACACAAACACAGGCAAGTATACTTCTGACTTAAGATATCAGTATAAATCTAAGTTTAAAAACTTTGCTTGGATGGATGGGCCATTCACTACACTTCTTTCTAGTGCATCCTTGTTCAATCCCTTACTCACAATGGAATCCACAACTCCAAGGAGAAAAGAAAAAAAAAGGTAAAGAAGAGAAACTGATATGTAAACCAAACACCCACAATTCCATCTTTAGCTTGCCTTTCCATTAACATTATGATAATATCAAATATTCACAAAAGCTGTAAAATTTATACTCTGAGTGCCAATTATTTGCTGCTCTACTATAAAATTTTGTAATTTATTATTTTTATGCTGCTATTTTCTTTAGTCTATCTATTGTTGGGTAATTAGAACAATAAATTCCTCAGCATTCTTCCAATCTTTAAAAGTTCAGGAGAAAAGGGGAAGGGTTTGCATGATCAAGTAAGTATAAAGGACACATGGACAATAATAAGGGGGGTGGAAACAGGAGGGAGGTGAGGAGGGCAGGCAGGCTGGGATGGGGTAAAAGGCAGAAAACTGTACTTGAACAACAGTTAAAATTTTTTAAAAAGAAAAAAGTCAGGTTTATTTACAAGTATCTTTCTGGCCATCAGACTCATAAGAAAATCGATCTTAATAGTTTATTTTGAATTTCTCTTCAATGGCCTGCATTAAATGGTCATTACAAAACTGTGACAATATAAGTAAGAGGTGTTTTAACTGAAAATCTGTGGGTAAATAAAAAACATTAAATAAATCTATTATATTATAAAATTTCTTTTTTTACCTTTATTATTACTTTTTCTATTACAGTTTACATTCAATATTATTTTATATTAGTTTCAGGTATACAACATAGTAGTTAGAGAGTCATATACCTTATAAAGTATTCCCCCTGGTATTTCCAGTACACAACTGGCACCATACTCAGTTATTACAATACTAATGACTATGTTCCTATACTGTACTTTAATCCCCATGACTATTTTGTAACTACCAATCTGTACTTCTCAATTCCTCACCTTTTACACCCAGTTCCCCAGCCTCCCTCCCCTCTGGCAGCCAACAGTCCGTTTTCTACATTTATGACTGTGACTTTTATTTGTTCATTTACATTGTTCTTTAGATTCTACATATAAGTAAAAAAAATATGGCATTTGGCTTTGTCTGACTGATTTATTTCACTTAGCATAATACCTTCTTGGTCCATCCATGCTATTGCAAATGGTAAGATTTCCTTTTTTATGGCTGAGTAATATTCCTTTGCATATATGTACTGGGTTGGCCAAACAGTCAGTTTAGTATTTTTCCATAAAATAAAAGACACATTTTTCATTTTCAACTATAACTTTATCGATTTGGATATTTTGAGTATGTTGGCTATCTCCCACTATTGGCTTCTAGTGGGTAGAGGCCAGCTGTGCTGCTAAACTTATTCCAATGCATAAGACAGCCCCACAGTGAAGAATTATTTGGCCAAAATGTCAATAGTACCAAGAAACTTTGCAAACCACTTCTGACATATTTGATCAGTCACAGCACCTTCTCCATACATGGCACAAAGACACAAATCTTTCTTTGCATTTGTTGTATTTTTACCTTTCTTGAAATGATAAAGAATGATATGCCAAAAATCTTGCTTATTTTCTTCCATCTTCAATATTAAAATGGCTACACAACAATTCACCAATTTTGATTTTTTAAAAATGCACGCTGACATGATAGCTGTCACAATACAATCTAACAAAACTGTTTCGAATGAAGTTAAAAACAACTAAGCGCTACTGGAACCATCTTTTTGTCTAGCCCCACACCACAGCTTTTTTACCCACTTGTTTATTGATAGGCACTTGGGTCACTTTCAGAGCTTGGCTTTTGTAAACAATGCTACAATGAACATAGGGGTGCATATGTTCTTTCAAATTAGTGTTTTGGGTCTCTTTGAATATATACCCAGAAGTAGAATTGCTAGGTCATAAAGCAGTTCCACTTTAAAGATTTGAAAGCCTTCCATACTGTTTTCCATAGTGGTTGCAAGTTTATCATGCACACAGAGAAAAAAAATTGCCCCCATTTTATCCTTTAATTATAGACAAAATATTCTTTTAGATTAAACTCACCCATCATGGCAAACCAGCTCAACAATCTGAAAATTAGGGAAATGGTTCTCCCATCAGCATTCTTTACTACCTTAGGAGGTTAAAAAAAAACCATTAATAATAAGAAGAGACAAAAGAGGCAGACACACACACACAAATACCAATGAGAAGCACAATATTAGTATTTCATGCATCTTGTTGAGGACAAGTCCTTTAATTTTCCCACTCAATTATTGAGAATGAAGAAAAAATCATTATTATTTTATATTGAATTTAACTCAGTGTTTTTCATGCTCCTGTCTATCAAAGCTTAAAAAAATAGAATTTTTGAAAGTCAAAAACCTTAAGAGATAATCCAATAAACTCAAATTCCTACAGGGCAATGGCAGAGATGAGTAAAAAAGGTCTAGGACATCAACAAAAACCAGTAAAGACTTACCAAAATTCTCCCTTCCATATGAGAAAAAAATGTCAGAATCAATTTTATCAGAACTCTGAAATTAACCAAAAGCTAGCAGCAGCAGCCATCTAGGCAACATTTAACTATGTCAATAAAAAGAGACAGCCTTGTGGTGTTCTGACCCTTCCAATTCCTATCTCCCCGCCTTTTACTCCCAGCTTCAAAGTAGCAGTTAAACCAAGAGCCCACATGGAAATGAGCAGCCTAGAAGCCACAGGAGAGGACGGATGGGTCAGAAATACCTTCAAAGTCCAAGTCTCCCAAAATTATCATTATTTGACCTATCTAGTGGTTGGATGGTAGGCCCCACCTGAAACACTGTCTTTATTTACTCTGATTCGAAGCTTTTACAGTGCAAAAAGCTTGAGTTGTTTGTCAAAAACCAATCAGGCAGTTATTGAATTATTTCAATTGTCTAAGGAATGGAAAAACAGTTGGAAGCAAATCAACAGATTAAGAAAAAAAGATTTTTTAGAAATGCTGAAGAATGAGATGTCAACAGAAAACTTTTGAGGATCTGCCACAGATTTCTGGAGATGTACAAGTCAAACGGGAATGAATAAACAAACCAAGGGATATCTTGACAATGAAATATTTATTCAGTGATAAAGAGAACTGATCAAGCCACAGAAAGACATGGGCGAATCTTAAATGCATATTTCTAAGTGAAAGGACCCAATATAAAAAAGCTATGTACTGTATGATTCTGAGTGTATAACATTCTGTAAAAGACAAAACTATGGCAACAGTAAAAACATCAGTGGCTGCCAGGAATCCAGGGGAGGGAGAGAAGAATAGTTGGCCAGTGGAGATTTGTAGGGCAATGAAACTATTCTGTATGAAACTAGAGTAATGACAGATACCTGTCATTATACATTCCTCAAGATCCATAGGCTATTCAACACAAAGAGTGAACTTAATGTAAACTCAGACTTTAGGTATAGTTAATATTAATGTATTGATATAGGCCCATCAATTGTAATAAATGTATAATTAATCCAAGATGTTAATAATAAAAGAAACCAGGATGGGGTGAGGGGCATATGGGAATTCTGCACTTTAAATTCAATGTCTTTGTAAAACTAAAACTATTCAAAAGAATAAAGTAAAAGTCTCTACTTTTCGCCTTGAGGAAAAGGCAGAAAAAAAACCCACGACATTCCAAAAGAATGGCCATCTGAGTGTTGGCAAGGATGTTATGCAACTAAAATATTCACATTGCTGGTAAAGAATGTCAAATGGTACAACCACTTTAGAAAACATTTTTCCAATTTCTACTCAGATCAGGAACAAGACAAGGATGTCCGCTTTCACCACTCCTACTCAACATTTTATTGGAAGTCCTAGCCATAGCAATCAGACAAGAAAAAGAAATAATAGGCATCCACATTGGAAAGGAGGAAGTAAAACTGTCCTTGTTTGCAGACAACATAATAGTGTACACAGAAAATCCTACAGACTCCACACTAAAAAAGCCTGGACCTAATAAGTAAGCTTGCAAAAAAGTGGGATACAAAGTCAATATCCAGAAATCAAAGGCATTTTTGTACACCAACGATGAAGTATCAGAAACACAAATCAGGAAAAAATTCCATTTGATACAGCAACAAGAAAAATAAAGTATCTAGGAATAAACCAAACCAAGGAGGTAAAAGATGTATACTCAGAAAACTACACAATACTGAAGAAAGAAATTAAGGAAGACACAAACAAATGGAAGCATGTACCATATTCATGGACTGGAAGAATTAACATCATGAAAATATCCATAATACCCAAAGCAATTTATAGATTCAATGCAATCCCTATTAAAGTACCCATGACATATTTCACAGATATAGAACAAACATTTCAGAAGTTTATATGGAACCATAAATGATTCCGAATAGCGGCAGCAATATTGAGAAAGAAGAACGAAGTAGGAGGGATCACAATACCTGATATCAAACTGTATTATAAGACCACTGTAATCAAAAGAGCCCAGTACTGGCATAAGAACAGACACATAGATCAATGGAACAGAAGAGAGAGCCCAGAAATAAGCCCAAGTCTCTACGGTCAATTAATATTTAACAAAGGGGGCAGGAGCATAAACTGGAGTAAAACTAGCCTCTTCAACAAATGGTGTTGGGAGAACTGGACAGCTACATGCAAAAAAATGAAACTTGATCACCCACTTACACCACACACAAAAATAGGCTCAAGGTAGATAAAAGACTTAAATATACGTTGTGACGACATAAAAGTCCTAGAGGGAAACACAGGCAGGAAAATCTGTTTTTCCACGCAGCAATATTTTTACTGATATGCCCCCTAGAGCAAGGGACATAAAGGAAAGAATAGACAAATGGGACCTCATCCAATTAAAAAGCTTCTGCATGGTTAAAGAAAACAGCATTTAAATGAAAAGAGAAACAACTGTACGAAAAAGCATATTTGCTAATGATACCTCAGACAAGAATCTGATCTCCAAAATATACGAAGAACTCACATGACTCCACTCCAAGAAGAAAAACAACCCAATTAAAAAATGGGCAAAAGACCTGAATTGACACTTCTCCAAGGAGGACATACAAAGGGCCCAGAAACATATGAAAAGCATCATTAACTGTCAGAGAGACTCAAATTAAAACCACAATGAAATATCACTTCACATCTGCCAGAATGGCCATCATAAATAAATCAACAAACAACAAGCACTAGAGAGGATGTGGAACAAAGGGAACCCTGGTGCACTGTTGGTGGGAATGGAGACTGGTGCAGCCACTTAGGAAAACAGTATGGGATTTCCTCAGAAAACTAAAAATGGAACTGCCTTTTGACCTGGCAATTCCACCGCTGGGATTATAGCCTAAGAACCCTGATACACCAATCCAAAAAAACCTATGCACGCCAATATTCATAGCAGCACAATTTACAAGAGCCAAGTGCTGGAAACAACCTAAGTGCCCTTCAGTAAATGAATGGATCAAAAAAACATGGTACATTTACATGATGGAATACTACACCGTAGAAAGAAAGAAGAATCCTCTATCCTTTGCAACAGCATGGATAGAACTGGAGGGCATTATGCTGGGTCAAATAAGCCAGGCAGTGAAGGACAAATATCATATGATCTCACCTTTAAGTGGAACCTAATCAACAAAACAAGCAAGCAAGCAAAATATAACCAGAGACAATGAAATAAAAAACAATCTGACAGTAACAAGAGGGGAGGTGGGAGGGGGTAATGGGGGGGAAAGGGAGAATAAATTTCAGGAACAACTTATAAAAGACACATGGACAAAACCAAGGAGGGTAGTATCAGGGGAGAGAGGTGGGGACGGCAGGGGTGGAGTGATGGGGGGAAATGGGGACAACTGTACTTAAACAACAATAAAATAAAAAAGAGAATCAAATTAGAAAAATTTTGCCAATTTCTTATGACCACCTATTCCACTCCTAGGTACTTACTCAAGAAAAATAAATGTAACTGTCCACATAAACACTTGCACACAAATGTACATAGCAGCTTTATATGTAATAGTCACAAATTAGAAACTCCAATGTTCATCAGCAGGTGAATATTCATTTACAGTGACAAAAAAGCAGATCACTGGTTGCCTAGGGACAATGGATAGAGGCAAGATAGTGATGGATTACAAAGAGCAGGAAGAACCTATATGAGATAATGAATATGTTTACTATCTTGATAAAGGGATTATTTCACAGGTATATACATGTCAAAATTTCCCAAATCATAAACTTTAAATGTTCAGTTTATGTCAATTATCTCCATCTAGCTACATAATTTTTTGCACGTATGTAGGACAAACCACATGTCCCAATTTGCACATGAACAACTAAAACTAGTTTACAAATTTCTTAAAAGCTTATTTTACTGATTCCATTTGACAGTCTTAAGATTTTCAATAACTGAATAGTTATTGAAAGTGAATTTTAAAATTAAAGTAGTAAGGAAAAAGGAAACCAATATGAATATTCCCATTCAAAAACATTTTATATACTCTCTAACTAAACAATAAAAAAATTATTAAAACTTCCATAAAGCCCTGTGTGGGTGGGTTAGTTGGTTGGTGTGTCATCCTGTACACCAAAAGGCTGCAGGTTTGATTCCCAGTCACAGCACACACCTAGGTGGCAGGTTTGATCCCACTGGGGCCTATACTGGAGGCAACCAATGGATGTTCCTCTCTCACATCAGCGTTTCTGTTTCTGTTTCTCTCTCTCTCTCTGTCTCTCTCTCTCTCTCCCTCTCCCCCTTCCTCCCTCCCTTCCTCTTCCCTACCTCCCTTCCTCATTCTCTAAAATCAATAAACATATCCTTAGGTGAGGGTTAAAAGTTTTTTTAAACCATCCATATAGTCTTTTATGTCTGGTTATATGGCAGAAAACAGAACAAAATAATATCTTCAAAATGCTGAGTGAAAATAATCACCAATCTACATTTTCATATAGAACTGAAGTATTCAAGAACAAGAGCTAAAGATTTCCAACAAACAGAAATCATAATTTATCACCAGCAGACACTAAATTGAGGAATTTCTAAAAAATATACTTCAAAAAGAAGGAAAGTGATTCCAGGAGAACAAAAGCTAGCCAGAAACTGGTAGACATGGTAAATCTAAACAAGTATTAATTGTATATATATAAAAAAAAAAACCGCCAAAATGCTTAATTCCAGGAACTGAAGCTAAAATTACAATACAGAACAAATATAACAAAAGGAAGGACTGAAGTTATTCACCCATAATTGCCTTCTTCTGGAAACTTGTCCCTTCTACCACCACCACCACTGCAAAACCACCCACTTGATTACCAAGTTTCACCAAATTAGTAAAGGCCGTAACTGATTGATGGTCCAGAGGTAGGCAACTGACCCAAGCAGGAGCAAAAACAGACAATCCCTAAAAATTACAAATAGGTTACCCAAAGCAAAGAAGAGTCGACAGGTATTATAAGCTGTGCCAATAAAGGGCTGCATACCTTGTTGATACCCACCTTTCATTTCTGCTGTCTGAAATACTTCCTCCCTTTTTTCTACTTGTCCAAACCACCTTTTAAGGACCCAGCGTATGCCTTCCCTATGCCCCCTCAGCTGGTCAGCTTTCCCTCTATAAATGATAGAAGTGGAAAATAATTATTTTCTATGGACTGTCAGTGTGGTAGGCACTTGACATACATTATCACCTAACCTTAACTACATTAGAATGACAGCACTTGCTGTCTCTCCACTCATCATGGCAGGGTCCTCTTTCTTAAAGGATATTACCTTATATAGTAGCTTCCTAATTACTCTACATGTTTAAATGTGTGCTCTGCAGCTAGATGAGACTGTTCTCATATGCAGGAACTGATACTTCTACTTTATCTTATCTCCATCCCTCTACTGTTTCCCTTCCATTCTCTCCCCTTTCAAATTACACCCTGCTTATTTCTCAATCCCTTCTCATTACTACAATTACTGCAACAAAAGTTAAAATTTATAAGTTTGTAAATTGCTGTCACTGTGCTAAATGCTTTACTAGCATTTCATTTAATCCTCACAACAATCCCATAAGGTAGATATTATCTCTCCATTTGAAACAGGAGGAAAAAGTCTTGGAGAATTTAAAGAACTTGCTTTCTCACAGTAGGATGAACCTAGATGTGTAAAAATATCACCATCAACTCCGCAACTATCACATCCCCACCTTTATCTTCTGTGGAGTTTGTACTGCAGTAAACTTGAGTAAGTTGAAATTACATTTCCCAGAATCCTCTTCCCATATTATTCAAGGTTAGATTTAGACAAAGGAGGAAATTATTATCGCAAGACCATGGCTATGCAGAGTTGTCAGTGGATTCCACTGTATACTCTGCTCTCTCCTGTTCTGCATGTAGCTCTTCTGCCAACCCTGCTGGCTAAACAGCAACTTCAGGTCCACCACCAAAACCTTGACTGAAGACCATAAAAGAGGTAGCTGTGCAGAGGCAATAACTTTTCATGAGCTTTCCACCAGCTCTACTACATAATCCCAAATCCAGCAGCTGGGCACTCCTGGCTTCTCAGATTTACCTGCAAACTCTTACTTGACCACTGCACCACTGCTTCAGGAAGGTTGATTAGTGATTCTTCTCTGACCTGACAATTCTCCTTTACCCCACAACTGTGTAAGGTCTTTCTCATTTCATAAATCCCTAACTACATACTATCACAACAATTCAACTTCCCTGACTGAACCCTAACTAATGCAACTACTCAAGCCTCCTCCATATCTGACCAAGAATTCTACAACTTTCCATTCTGAGATCTATCTGCATAACCACATCTAAGCCATTGGTTCCTTTCACAGCCTCCAATTAAGCCTTCTTTTATTAGTTCTGCGCCACCTGTCTTTGCTTTCAAACAGGCTGATGTTTCCTCATTCTAAAGAAGCCGTGTTTCCCTACTCAATCACCCTATCTGAAAGAAGGCAAGAATTAAAAAAACAAAACAAAACCTAGAGTGGGTATCAGATTAACCAATGGCAATACCAATTTATTAACTACAAACAAAATAGGCTAAGAACATTTAGGTTATGTCTATGCAAGGGTTAGAGATGTGAAGATGGGGAAAAGAAGAACAGGGATACAGAAAGATTCTGAGAAGAAAAAGTATGTGTTGATATGTTGCTTAGCCCAAATGTGTTTTCCATTGGGAAGCAGGGAAGTTTCTTTTAATGTAATTATTATTGTGGGCTTATCCAATTATATCCTTGATTATTTAAAAATTTCTAGTGGGCATAAAAGATTACGTAAACAATTCTCCAATAATTTCTTGTCTTTTCCAAAAAGATCTTCCCTCCCCTTTTCACTAAAGTATTTCAAAAAACATATTTCACTAGTCTTGGGTCACCATTCATACCCTAAGAATAATTCAGTTCTATGTATTTTTTAATGTATTTTATTGATTATTCTATTACAGTTGTGCCATTTCCCCTGCTTCATTCCCCTCCACCCTGCATGCACTCTCCCACCCACATTCCCCCCCTTTAGGTCATGTCCATGTGTCATAAGTTCTTAGCTTCTACATTTCCCATACTATTCTTGCCCTCCCCCTGTCTATTTTCTACCTACCATCTATGCTACTCATTACCTTTGTACCTTTTCCCCCTCGCTACTCCTCCTACTCCCTTGTTGCTAACCCTCCACGTGATCTCCATTTTTGTGGTTCTGTTCCCGTTCTAGTTGTTTGCTTAGCTTGTTTTTGTTTTAGGTGTGGTTGTTAATAATTGTGAGTTTGCTGTCATTTTACTTCTTCATTTTACTTACTTTCTTTTTCTTAGATAAGTCCCTTTAACACTTCATATAATAAGGGCTTGGTGATGATGAACTCCTTGAACTTGACCTTATCTGAGAAGCACTTTATCTGCCCTTCCATTCTAAATGAAAGCTTTGCTGGATAGAGTGAGCAATCTTGGATGTAGGTCCTTGCCTTTCATGACTTGTAGTACTTCTTTCCAGCCCCTTCTTGCCTGAAAGGTCTCTTTTGAGAAATCAGCTGACAGTCTGATGGGAACTTCTTTGTAGGTAACTGTCTCCTTATCTCTTGCTCCTTCTAGGATTCTCTCCTTCATTTTAATCTTGGCTGATGTAATTATAATCTGCCTTGGTGTGTTCCTCCTTGGGTCCACCTTCTTTGGGACTCTCTGAGCTTCCTGGACTCCCTGGAAGTCTATTTCCTTTGCCAGGTTGGGGAAGTTCTCCTTTATTATTCATTCAAAGTTTTCCACTTGTTGTTCTTCCTCTTACCCTTCTGGTACCCCTATAATTCGGATGTTGGAACGTTTAAAGATGTCCTAGAGGCTCCTAAGCCTCTCCTCATTTTTTTGAATTCTTGTTTCTTCATTCTTTTCCATTTGGTTGTTTCTTTCTTCCTTCTGGTCCACTCCATTGATTTGAGCCCCAGTTTTCTTCCCATCACTATTGGTTCCCTGTGCATTTTCCTTCATTTCACTTAGTGTAGCTTTCATTTTTTTCATCTAATTTGCAACCAAAATCAACCAATTCTGTGAGCACCCTGATCACCAGTGCTTTGAACTGTGCATCTGATAGGTTGGCTATCTCTTTGTTGTTTAGTTGTATTTCTGTGGAGGTTTGATCTGTTCTTCCATTTGGGCCATTTTTTTCAGTCAGGTCGCACTTGTTATGTATGAGGGGTGGAGCCTTAGGTATTCACCAGGGCGGGGCAACCCAGTGGCTGGTTTGTGATGCTGTATGTGGGGGCAGAGTCCAAGAGGGAACAGTGGTGCTTGCTCTGCTCTCTGTTGGATTTCAGTCCCTTCAGCCACTTCCCCTAAGCAAAATGGGCCTTTCTGGTGCTGACTCCTGTGTGGGTGGGCTTGTATACGTTCTCGGACCCTGTGGGTCTCTCCAGCGAACTTTCCTGTGAGGCTGGGAGTCTCTCCCTGAGCCTCAATCCCCACAGGTGTTTTCAATCAGTGTTTTGAGGCTTTATTTCCTGGCCCTGGGACACTGGGTTGCACGGTCTGTCTCACTTCTCAATTTTGCCTGGTTTATCTGCACATGAATTTGGGACCACATGGTCAGCCAGCTGCCTCGTGTGCAGTGGCCCCCTTCACAATCACCGCCTCACTGGGTCTGCTTGTTGCCACCCTGTGCCCAGGGTCTGCCAGCTGCCACCTGCACGCCCAGGGTCCCCCCACTGCCCTCTTGCATGCCCAGGGTGCCTTGCGCGCCTGGTGCCACCACTTTTTGTGCAGCGACCCCTCTCCACCCAGCTGCTGACTCAGCCCCGCCTACCAGTCTGGATGAATTCGTCTATTTTATCTCCTTGGTTGTCCAACTTCCATACATTTCAATTTTCTGTCAGTTCTGGTTGTTACTTTGTTTCTAAATTGTTGTCCTTATTTTGGTTGCACAAGGAGGCACGGTGTGTCTACCTATGCCTCCATCTTGGCTGGAAGTCCATTTCTCTGTATTTTCTAAAGTTCAATGCTTACTATTCCAGATTTCATCATTAAACTGGCCCAAAGATGATCCTAATTTCTCTCACATCAGTCCTAAAGTTATAAACTCTTTGAACAAATTTTTATTGACAGCTTACTATATGTCATGTACCATTCAACACAAGGTATCTGGTTATAAAAGCTATTTGAGTAAGAGATCTCATCCTGATAAATTAATTACATTTAAACAGCTATTTATCTTCCAAATGTTACCCTGTTAACAATTCTTCCCTGGACTGCTGTAATATTAATAACCTCCCAAGCAAGAAAACTTTATCTCTTTTTTAAGTATATTATATTGATTATGCTATTACAGTTGTTGCAACTTTTTCTCTCCCCTTCATCCCCCTTCAACCTGCACACCACTTAGTTCACATTCATGGATTGTACATATCAGTTCTTTGGCTTCTCCATTCCTATACTATTCTTAACCTACCCCTGTCTATTTTGTACTTACCAATTATGCTTCATATTCCCTGTAGCTTTTTCCCCCATTCTCCCTCTTCCCCCTCCCCAAAGATAACCTTCAACATGATCTCCATTTCTGTGACTCTGTTCCTGTTCTAGTTGTTTGCTTAGTTTTGCTTTTTAGGTTCAGTTGTTGATAGTTGTGAGTATGCTGTCATTTTACTGTTCATAGTTTTTAATCTTCTTCTAGATCTTAGATAAGTCCCTTTAACATTTCATATAATAAGGGCTTGGTGATGATGAGCTCTAAAACTTTACCTAATCTGGGAAGCACTTTATCTGCCCTTCCATTCTAAATAATAGCTTTACTGGATAGTAATCTTGGATGTAGGTCCTTGCCTTTCATGACTTCAAATACTTTCCAGCCCCTTCTTGCCTGTAAGGTTTCTTTGGAGAAATGAGCTAATAGTCTTATGGGCACTCCTTTGTAGGTAAATGTCTTGCTGCTTTTAAGATTCTCTCCTTATATTTAATCTTAAGTAACTTAATTATGATGTGCCTTGTTGTGTTTCTTCTAGGATCTAATTTCTTTGGAAGTCTCTGAGCTGCCTGGACTTCCTGGAAGTCTATTTCCTTCACCAGATTGGGGAAGTTCTCCTTCCTTATTTTTTCAAATAAGTTTTCAGTTTCTTGTTCTTCCACTTCTCCTTCTGGCAGCATTATGATTTGGATGTTGGAGCGTTTAAAGTTGTCCCAGTGGTCCCTCACTCAGCCTCTTCTTATTTTTTTGAATTCTTGTTTCTTCATTCTGTTCCGGCTGCATGTTTATTTCTTCCTTTTGTTCCAAATTGTTGATTTGCATCTCAGTTTCCTTCCCTTCACTGTTGGCTCCCTATATGTCTTTCTTTATTTCACTTTGTATAGCCGTCATTTCTTCCTTCATTTTGTGATGGAACTCAACCATTTCTATGAGCATCCTGATTACCAGTGTCATGAACTCTGCATCTGATAGGTTGTCTACGTCCTCATCACTTAGTTCTTTTCTGGAATTTTGATCTGTTCTTTCATTTGGGCCATATTTCTTTGTCTCTGTGCACCTGTTATGTTGTAAAGGGAAGATCCTTAGGTATTTGCCAGAGTGAGGCAACCCTCTTTGCTGCATTGTGGTGCTCTCTGTGGGGGAGGGGTCAGAGAGGGAACAATGCCACTTGCTCGGCTCTCGCCCCACTTTCCTTCACTTCCTTCATTTCTCACAAATGGACTGTGCCCTTTCAGGTGCTGATTCCCATGCTGGTGGGTTTGTGCACATACTAGGACTCCTTGGACCTCTCCAATGGACTCTCTTGTGAGACTAGGAGTTTCTCCCATCTTTGCAACACCCAAAAAATTTTACAGCCAGAAGTTCTGAGTGTTTAGTTTCCAGTGCTGAACCCTGGCTTTCACAGTCTGTCTTGTTCCCCAGTTGTTCCTCCCAGCTTATCCGCACATGAATGTGGGGCTGCTGGGACTGCCAGTCCCCGCCTCGCCCACATGCATCCAGTGTCTTGCTGCATATACTCTCTGCCAGCTGCCCATCTCTGCCCTCCAACCACTCTGGATGAATGTTTCTTTATCTCCTTGGTTGTCTAAGTTCCATGCAATTTGATTTTCTGGTAGTTCTGGTTGCTTTTATTTTTAAATTGGTTGTTAATCCTTCTTTTGGTTGTGTGAAGAAATGAAGCATTTCTACCTATGTCTCCATCTTGGCCTTTGTTTTTTGTTTTAGGTTCAGCTGTTGGTAGTTGTGACTCTGTTGTCATTTTAATGTTCATATTTTGGATCATCTTCTTTTTCTTAGATAAGTCCCTTATTATATTTCATATAATAAGGGCTTGGTGATGATGAACTCCTTTAACTTGGCCTTATCTGGGAAGCACTTTATTTGCTCTCCAATTCTAAATAATAGCTTTGACTGATAGAGTAACCTTGGATGTAGGTCCTTGCCTTTCATGACTTGGAATATTTCTTTCCGCTCCTTCTTGCCTGCAAGGTTTCTTTTGAGAAATCAGCTGATAATCTAATGGGAACTCCTTTGTAGGTAACTGTCTTGTTTTCTCTTGCTGCTTTTAAGATTCTCTCCTTCTCTTTAATCTTGGGTAATGTAATGATGATGTGCCTTGGTATGTGCTTCCTTGGGTGCAACTATTTTGAGACTCTCTGAGCTTCCTGGACTTCCTGGAAGTCTATTTCCTTTGTCAGATGGGTGAAATTTTCCTTCATTATTTGCTCAAATAAGTTTTCAATTTCTCGCTCTTGTTCTTCTCCTTATGGCACCCCTAAAATTCGGACATTGGAACATTTCAGGTTGTCTCAGCCTCTCTTCATTTTTTTGGATTCTTGTTTCTTCATTCTAATCTGGTTAGATGTTTATTTCTTTCTTTTGTTCCAAATCATTGCTCTGACTCCTGGTTTCCTTCCTGTCACTTTTGGTTCCCTGAATATTTTGTTTTATTTCATTTGGGTATCTTTTATTCATTATTTCATTTTTTGACCCAGCTCAATCAATTCTGTGAGCATTTTGATTACCAGGGCTTTAAACTCTCCATCAGCTCAGTTGGCAATCTTCTCATCACTTAGTTCTGAGGTTCTGTTCTTTCATTTGGGCCCTATTTCTTTGTCTTGGTGCAGCCGGTAAGTTGTAAGGGGGCAGAGCCTTAGTTATTCATCCAGGCAGGGCAACCCTCTTTGCTGTGCTGGGGTGCTGCCTGTGGGGGAGGGGCCAGAGAGGAAACAATGCAGTTTGCCTGCTCGTCTCCAATGCACTTGCCAAAGAACTCTCATGTCAGACTGGGAGGAACTCCCACTGTACAGCAACACAAACCTAAGTCCACAGTCAGCTCTGAGTGTCAGTCTTCCCCTTAAGTGAGCTCCTCCCACCCAGCCGCTGAGCTCGCAGCCAGCCCCGCACCTCAGCCACCTCACTGTGGTTTTTCTGAGTCTGCCCTCATGGTCTGCCACCTTACCAGTCTAGTTGTTCTGGTTGATTTTTTCTTTAATTTCTTGGTTGTTGGAGTGCCATGCAGTTTGATTTTCTGGTGCTTTTGATTGTTTATTGAATTTTCAAAAAATTTATTTTAATTGCTGTTCAAGTACAGTTTTCTGTCTTTTACTCCCATCCTAGCCCACCCACCCTTTTTATTGATTTTAGATTGGTTGTTATCCTCCTTTTGGTTGTGTGAGGAAGCGAAGGGTTTCTACCTACACCTTCATCTTGGAGGGAACTTATATGTCCTCTTTTTTAGGAAGTGTCCAGTCAGTTCCTTTGCCCATCTTTTAATTGGGTTGTTTGCCTTTTTGGTGCTGAGTTTTGTAAGTACTTTATAAATTTTGGATATTAACCCCTTATCAGATATATCGGCGAATATGTGCTCCCATTCTGTGGGTTGTCTTTTTGAGAATTTGCTTTGCTGTGCAAAAACTTGTAGTTTGATGCAGTCCCATTTGTTTATTTTTTCTTTAGTTTCTTTAACCTAGGGAGATACATCTGATAAAAAATTTCTATCGGCAATGCCTGAGATTTTGTTGGCTATGTTCTCTATGATTTTTATGGTTTGGGGTCTAACATTTCAGTCTATGATCCATTTTGAGTTTGTTCTTGGCTGTGGTGTTAGGAGGTTAATTCGTCTAGCTTCATTTTTCTGCATGTTATCTGACCAATTTTCCCAACAACACTTATCAAATAAACTCTCTTTAGCCCATTACATGTGCTTGCTTCCTCTGTCAAATATTAATTGACTATAAAGGTGTGTGTTTATTTCTGGGCTCTCTATTTTGTTCCACTGATCTATGAGTCTGTTTTTATACCAATACCAGGCTCTTTGAATTACTATGGTCTTGTAGTATAGCTTGATATTAGGTAGCATAATTCCTCCAACTCCACTCTTCTTTTTCAGGAACACTGTAGCTATGCAGGGACTGCTGTGGCTTCATATAAATTTTTGAAATATTTTTCCTAGTTCTGTGAAATATTTCATTGTAATCTTGATAAGAATTGAGTTGAATCTATACATTGCTTTGGGTAGTATAGACATTTTAGTGTAGTTAATTCTTCCTATCCATAAACAGGGTTGTGCCAACCTTGCATTCCCAGAGTAAATCATACTTAATCATGGTACATAATCTTTTAGATGCATTATTCATTTTGCTAATATTTTGTTGAGGATTTTAGCATCTATGTTCATCAGGGATATTAGCCTGTAATTTTCTTTCTTTGTAGTGTCTTTATCTGGTTTTGGAATTAGGATAATGCTGGCTTTATAAAATGAGTTGGAGAGCCTTCCCTCCTCTTCAATTTTAAAAAATAGTTTGAGCAAGAGAGGTGTTAGTTTTCCTCAGAATGCTTGGTAATATTAACCTTTGAAGTCATACTGTCCAGCCAGGGCTTTTAGTTGTTGGGAGGTTTTTGATTACTGCTTCAATTTCATTAGGTGTAATCTGTCTATTCCGAGTCCCTGAATCTTCCTGATTTATTTTTGGAAGATTGTTTGTTTCTAGGAATTAATCCATTTCATCCAGGTTGCCCACTTTGTTGGCATATAATTGTTCATAATATTTTCTTACAATACTTTGTATTTCTTTTGTGTCCATTGTTATTTCTCCTCTTTCAGTTCTGATTTTATTTATTTGATTCCTCTCTCTTTTTTGCTTGATGACTCTGGTTAAAGATTTGTCCATCTTACCTTTTCAAAGAAACAGCTCTTGGATTCATTGGTTTTGTTTTTTTGTTTTTTTTGTATAATTTTTTTACACTCTGTTTTGTTTATTTCCGCTCAGATCTTTATTATTTCCTTTCTTCTACTTCCTTTGGGCTTTGTTTGTTGTTCTTTTTCAAGTCCCTTTAAATGTAATGTAACATCATTTATTTGAGCTTTTTTCCTTGTTTTTTGAGGTAGACCTGCAATGCCATGAATTTCCATACTAGAATTGCTTTCCCAGTGTCCCACATATTTTGGCATGTTGTGTCCTCATTTTCATTTGTTTCAAGGTATCTTTTGATTTCTTCCTTGGCCTCATTGTTGATCCATTCATTATTTAATAACATGTTATTTAGCTTCCATGCCTTTGCATATTTTTCAGTGTTCTTTTTTAAGATTTTATTTTATTTATTCTACAGAGAGGGGAAGGGAGGGAGAAAGAGAAGGAGAGTAACATCAATGTGCAGCTGCCTCTCATGCACCCCCCTACTGGGGACCTGGCCTGCAGCCTAGGCATGTGCCCTGGTGGGGAATCAAACCAGCACCTGTATGATTCACAGGCCAGTGCTCAATCCACTGAGCCACACCAGGCAGGACTGTTTTTCAGTGTTCTTCAGGTCATTTCTAGTTTCGTAGCATTATGGTCAGAGAAGATGTTTAATATGATTTCAATCTTCTTAAATTTATTGAGACTTCTTTTATGTCCATACATGTGGTCTATCTTAAAAATCATTCCATATGCACTTGGAAGGTTTGTATATTATGATGCTTTCGGATGAAATGCTCTGAAGGTATCAATGAAATTTCTTTGATCTGACACTATGGTACTGGCATAAGAACAGACACATAGACCAAATAGAATAGACAGCCAGGAAATAAACCCTAGTCTCTATGGTCAATTAATACTTAACAAAGGGGACAGAAGCATAAAATAGAGTAAAAATAGCAACTTCAGCAAATGATGTTGGGAGATCTGGACTGCTACATGCAAAAAAATGTAACTCAATTACCAACTTACACCATACACAAAAATAAATTCAAGGTGGACCAAAGACTTAAATATAAGTTGTGACACCATAACATTCCTAGTGGAGAACACAGGCAGGAAAATCTCAGGATATTCCACACGGCAATATTTTCACTGATATGCCCCCAAGAGCAAGGGACATAAAGGAAAGAATGGACAAATGGGACCTCATCAAATTAAAAAGCTTCTGCATGGCTAAAGAAAACAGCATTAAAATGAAAAGAGAAACAACTGTATGAAAAACATATTTGCCAATGATACCTTGGACAAGGGTTTGATCTCCAAAATATACAAAGAACTCACGTGACTCCACTCTAGAAAGAAAAACAACCCAATTAAAAAATGGGCAAAAGACTTGAACAGACACTTCTCCAAGGAGGACATACAGAGGGCCCAGAGACATATAAAAAGATGCTCAGCATCACTAACCATCAGAGAGATGCAAATTAAAACTACAATAAGATACCACTCCACATGGGTCACAATGGCCATCATAAACAAATCAACAAACAAGTGTTGGAAAGGATGTGGAGAAAAGGGAACCCTAGTGCATTGTTGGTGGGAATGCAGACTGCTGTAGCCACTGTGGAAAACAGTATAGAATTTTCTCAGAAAATGATAAATGGAACCACTTTTGACCCATCAATACTACTGTTGGGATTACATCCTAAGAACCCTGAAACACCAATTCGAAACAACCTATGCATCCCAATGTTCATATCAGCACAATTTACAATAGCCAAGTGCTGGAAGCAACCTAGGTGCCCATCAGTAAATGAATGGATCAAAAAACTATGGTGCATTTACACAATGGAATTCTATGTGGCAGAAAGAAAGAAGGAGCTCCTTTCCTTTGCAACAGCATGGATGGAACTGGAAAGCATTATGCTGAGTGAAACAAGCCAGGTGGTGAAGGACAAACACCATAATGATCTCACCTTTAACAGGAACCTAAACAACAAGACAAACAAGCAAGCAAAATATAACCAAAAACATTGAAATAGAAAACAGGCTGACAGTAACCAGAGGGAAGAGGGGAGGGAATTTCAGGGGAAAAGGGGAAGGGGTCACAGGAACAAATATAAAGGACACATGGACAAAAACTAACGGAGGTGGAAATGGGAGGGAGGTGGAGAGCACGGAGGGGGGTGGAATGGGATGGGAGTAAAAGACGGAAAACTGTACTTGAACTACAACTAAAATAAAAAAAATTTAAAAAAAAAAAAAGAACAGTCTGACAGTAACCAGAGGGGAGGAAGGAGGGGATAATGGGGGAAGGAGGAAGGGCTTTCAGGAACTACTATAAAGGACACATGGACAAAACCAAGGGGGGGTGGAAGCAAGGAAGGGAGATGGGTTTAGCTGGGGTGGAGGGGGAGTGATGGGATATAAACGCAGGCAACTGTAATTGAACAACAATAAAATAATTAAAAATATTTTAAAAAAGAAATTCTTATAGCATGCAAACTTCATTCATCCGAGCAAAACATTAACTTAGTCCATCTGTGACAAACATAACTTGGATCCAGTTTTTCTTTTGAGTGTGGTACTGTTTTATCTCAGATACAAAAGCTAGCATTTTAAAATGAAAGCTAAGAAATCTTTCTGTCTGTGTTTTTATGTATATATATCAATGTATGTTGTAGGTATGGCACGTAGACTTAAAAATAGTCTCCCAAAAATCTTTTGGTAACTTGAAAGTTTTGCCCAGTTAAGTTAAATGATGAGTCAGGTTAAATGCATTAAATATTTAAATAATTTCCAAATTGGGAAACACTACCTGTTAAGTAAGGCTACTTTTGACTTATTGCAGAAAAACTAAAAGGTAAATTTGGCTGTTAATGAAATGTTTTATACTTTGTTGAAGAAGTATATTCCTAAAAATTATAAAATATATTTGCCAGTAAAAGACCTATATTTCTAGAGATTATGAAATGTATTCATATATTTGCCAATCTAAAAATGGTGATTGCTTACTTTTTAGTTATCATTAGAAATTAAGGTTTCTAAGGTGTAACAATTCTAATTAATATGGCAGGAAATAATGTGTTTTCAGTAAAAGAAGGTATAAGGCACAGAAATGCATTTTTGAAAGAATTAAAAGAAAATGGTTTATCCTAATTAAATTGGTTAATTCTAAATGAGTACGAAGAGACAAACTAAAAGGGATGAGGAAAGCTGAAGAAGGTTTGTGGAAAAGAAATCCTGAGAAAGGAATTTCATGTGTACTCAAGCAAAATATGATTAAAATGAATTCAGTTAAGTTAAATATCACAACTGACGCAAAGTTAGTTCCTTCTGTGTTAAAAGGACAATGTTTTCCTGTACTATTGGTATGCCCTTAATAAAAAAACTATAAAAGAAAAGGTTGTATGTCTTATTGTCTTACTAAAATCATTTCCTGTGCTCTGCATTATCAGGTCTTTTATTGCTTAGGTAAACCAAATCTCAATTTTAAAAAAGCTAAATTTTGCCCCTAACCATTTGTAACTAACTGCTTGTAAAGTCTTTGTTACCACAATTAAATGGGTAACTAAAGTAGAGAAATCTCTTTACAAAAGGGGGAAATAAAACTAATGGCTGGCTTCAGGTTTGGAAATGGGTTTTATCCAACTGCCCCTTTCCAAGGATAGCAATGTACTAGTGATGATTTGTATTTATTCTGGTTAAGGCAGAAGCATCCCCATGTGGAAGAGCCACAACTATAGCAGTTACTAAAATACCTCAAGAAAGAATTTTCCCTGCTGGGAAAATCCCTCCAGAGCCCTACAGAAATTGGGGGACCCAGTTTACACGACAAATTCTACACAAGGTATGCAAAATTTGACCAATGTTGCAGCATTTCCATTGCACTTATTCACAGTCCTCTGGTTTTGTAAAACAAACCAGCAAGACAGACAAAATTCAAATGGTGAAACTTGCTGAATCCTTTAATCTGCCTTGGCCCAAAGCTGTTCCCCTGGTATTGCTTAACCTAAGACCTATTCCCTTTGGCAAATATTGACTGTCCCCTTACAAATCATTATCAAAAACCCTATAAGACTACATTGAGAAATGTACAAACCTGCCTTAATTGAGACCCTGTGAGTTATTTAAAAGAACTTATCTTTGCATTTCTCTTGTACAAGAAGCTGTTTTGGACCTATACGCATTTTTCTTTGGTTCTGATAAGTCAACGAAGCCAAATTTGAATATCCTGGTAGAATGAAGTACTGCTAGTGTATGAAAGGTACATAATTTGTTTTTTAAATCCTCATCTGAAGACATTTTTTTTTATTGCTTTTAGAGAGACAAGAAGGGGAAAGGAAGAGGGGGGAGAAAGAGGGAGACAGCAATGCAAGAGACAAGCAATGTGTGGATGCCTCCTATACACACCGAGACTGGGGATCGAACCCACAACTTAGGTATGTGCCCTGACTGGGAATCAAACCGCAGCTTTTCAGTACTCCAACCAACTGAGCCACACCAACCAGGACTCGAAAGGTACACCATTTTTAATGTGAATCATTTCTGTTATCTTGCTAGAAAAAATTTCAACTCATATATTGACATTTGTTCAGTTATTCAAGTGGAAAATACCTGTATTTCAAATGAGGTAATTTAGAGCAACATGGTAAGATAAAATTGATGGCTAAGAAATACTGTTGTATATAATCTTTATGAAAATTTTAGAATGTGTACTGTCTTTTTATCAATATTTTTAAACTGAAAAGAGGTAATTTCAAATACAAGAAAATTTATTTCAGATAGAAGTAATATCTCAACAGAAGTCAGTCTGCCAGGTTAAGAATGTAACTTTTCTTACCTCACTCTCAGGGCTAATTGTACTGAATAAGATTCAGTACAATTTTGAAGATTACTTCCCTTGTGAGTTCCTTGTCTTTTACCTCACGTTAATATTTAAGTATAATGCATTTTAAGTAACGTCAGAAAAAAATAAGCCTAACATTTTTTAAAAACCTATTAGTATGGATAACATTTAATATAATTTTAAAAGTTAATGAGTCTATAAATTGTGTTATTGAAGTTAAAGCATGCCATTTGATAAATCCATGTTTTCTTTGAGGCACACACACACACACACACACACACACACACACACACACAGCAAAATCCTCTTCTAGGTAACATCCACCAAATGGTACTCATGTCGATGACACTTTAGTAGATGCTATAGAGAATACAGAAGGGAAATGAGACCTGATCCTACTAACTAAGAAATTGTAATTTGGTAGAAAAGATCAAACTGTTATCTGATGAGGAAGAGTCTGTCTTCAATGGCAGCTGGTCTTAACTTCTCCATCGCTGATTGAGAAAACATTTCAACATGACTTTCTGGTAAACAGAATTCTTATACAAACCAGCAATATTCTGGAACCTAGCAAGTTTGATTCATTGGGTCTTTTGGCCTATCTTAGACTAAACATTGCAATGAAACTAATATTAGACTCATGGCAATGTGTAAAAATTAAAGATAAATTGAATTGTTCCTTTTCTGACCCTGAAAGTATGGGTCTTTACCCTTATAAATGTGAGTTGCTTGCTTAACTGATATCATCTGACACACTTTAGTACTATATTCATAAGAATTTTGTTCTTGTTCTATAAGCCATTACAAATTTTGCAGTTAGTTATATATAAATAAATTATGTCTCTCTGTAAATCTGAGTATGATTCTAGTGCTTCTGTGGATGTATTTTCTAATTCCAATACTACCTTATGTATGTACCAATAAATCCAGTTGTACAATTTCAAATGTCATCAAGACTATGACATTTAAAGACAAGAAAGCATGTAAGACTATGGGTTGTTTTTTGTTTTTTTAGCTCCTGATTTCCATCAGGTCCACTTCCTTAAACTCTTCTCAGATATCACTGAATCTTGATCATTCCAACATGATTGCAGGTAGAATTTTGAGATTAATATGACAGCAACTGCTTCCTTAGAACTATAGGCTCATGGACTGTCTCTGGCACTGCTCAATTAGATGTAATGTAAAACCAAACCAGAACAGTAACAGAATAGCCTGCTCAGCTGCTACAGCTACAGAGTTCAAAGACCTTCAGACCTCCTGGCTTGAGTAGACCTTGACAACATAGCTGACTTACATTATCTGCTTGCAGCCCAACGAGTTTTGCGCCATACCTCATACCTCCTGCTGTACCTGGTTAAATATCTCTTTCCAGGCAGAATTAAAAACAACCAAACTTTAAACTCATAAAATCTCTTAAGGATCATTCCACTTCTATGACGAGTACCACTAGCTGGTTAGGGCTTAAATTTTCCGGTATTTTTTAGTTGACTCCCAACTGAGCTCAGCACTGTCTTAAAGTCTGGGCTGCAAATTGTACTACTGTGTACCTCACTGTCAAACTGTTGTTCTGAATAAACCAGGTGCCTAAAGACTGAAGTTGATGGTTGCACAAAGAATAGATATGATACTCCAAGTCACTACCCCTTCTAATTTACAATGATTTGAACTCTTTTTCTGCTATAAATAAATTGTTTGAATACATATCTGGATCAAGAAGATACAGGGTAACTAGACTCATAAGTCTAGTTGTCTTTTTCCAATTGCTCTGGATTTACCCAAAGTTTGCAGAATTAATGCCTATTCTACTTTTTTGACTTCTTTTATACTGTTTATTCCAGAGATTTACAGGACGATGTTGAAAGGTCTTGCTAAAGCCTCATTAACCCATTGCCTCATGACAAAATCTGCCTCAAAAACCTTCCATATTTAACAGGTACCTGATGAACCTCTTAAATAGGTAGGTGGCCCTAGGCACTCTACTGGCTACAGTCCAACCTCAGAAGTACCAGGGGACTAAATTAACTCATAGCAGGTAGCCAAACTATTCCAGTATCAACATGGAACAATACACACCTAAGAAAGCATTGATGAGTGGTCATCAATGCTATCGACCAACAGGTTTCTACAGAAGGGAGAAATACAGACCCCTTCTACAGAAATCTTCTATAGAAATTGGATGAAAACCCCAAGAAGGAATTTATCTGCCGAGATGAACCGTCTATGGTCAATAGAGGGCCCACATTTTAGGAATAAGAGCCTAGTAGCCAACTACTGACAGGGGCTTTTCACATACTTACTCCATACCAGGAAGAACCTCACACTGAACTCTCAGCTTCCCACATTATGCCCATTTGTTTATGCCATCGAAGTCAACCACTGCAGCGAAACTCTGATTTCATCATTCTATGAACAGACCAAGACCTGCTCTGTCTAATGAGAACTACACAATTTGGATACATTATTTACATACAACAGATCTAAATTGGGAACCTAGGCAGAAACTTTCACTATAAAAGGTGGCCTCCTCTTTGTCTCAGTGGAATAATTCAGATTACCACCTGAATCTGTATCCTAGGCTGCAGATCCTTTTGTTCAAATAGATGCTTTTTATTTTCATTTCAATCAAAAATTAATTTCGGTTTACACCTGTGTAGACTACAGGAGATTTCTGTAATAACTGATAATGTTTTCTGAACACTTATATGCTATGCACATATTAAGTATATTATCTCATTTAAGCCTCATAAAAATCCGTAAGTTAGATACAATTATCTCTATTTTACAGGTAAGGAAAATGAGGCTTAGAGAGATTAAACAGCAGAGCTGGGACTCACATTCAGATCTGACTCCCAACTTCATACTCTTAACTGCTAACTACTTTTATTTTCTTCCTTATCTTTTCTGTGTTTTTCCCAATAAATACTATAGTCACAGTCAGTTAGTGTGCAGGGTTTGATAATTTAGTTAACTTAAAGCAGCAAGAGAAAAGGAGACAGTTACCTACAAAGGAGTTCCCATTAGATTATCAGCTGATTTCTCATAAGAAACCTTGCGGGCAAGAAGGAGCAGAAACAAATATTCCAAGTCATGAAAGGCAAGGACCTACATCCAAGGTTACTCTATCCAGCAAAGCTATTATTTAGAATTGGAGAGCAAATAAAGTGCTTCCCAGATAAGGCCAAGTTAAAGGAGTTCATCATCACCAAGCCCTTACTATATGAAATGTTAAAGGGACTTACCTAAGAAAAAGAAGACAATCAAAAATATGAACAGTAAAATGTCAACAAACTCAAAACTATCAGCTGAACCTAAAACAAAACAAAAACAAACTAAACAAATAACTAGAACAGGAACAGACCCAGAAACAGAGATCACGTGGAGGGTTTGCAGCGAGGAGGTGGAAGGGGAAAGGATGGGAGAAAAGGTACAGGGAATAATAAGCATAATTGGTAGGTAGAAAAACAGTCTGGGGGCTGGGGGGGCGTGTGGGCGGCAGTGTTAAGAATAGTATGGGAAATGGAAAAGCCAAAGAACTTATATGTACAACCGATGGACATGAATTAAGGTTGCGGAATGATGGTAGTCTGTGGTACAGGGCAGAAGGGATTAAAGGGGAGAAAAAATGGGACAATTGTAATAGAGTAATCAATAAAATATATTTTTTAAAAAATTAAAAGCAAAAACATTTGGCTCCAAGCATTGCTGCATGCATTGAGGCATGAAAATCAACAAAATACTGCCTTGCCCTTAAAGAACTAATTTCCTAGTGGAGGAGAGATGACGATTACCATGCAATGTGGTGAGTACAATTGTAGAGGCAGGTACAAAGTAGTCTAAGGGCATTCAGCCTGAGGTAGTGGCTACCAGGTGTCCTAATTTGGAAATTATAGAAAGAATACTGATAAAATCACACCTTCAACTATTCTTTTGATTTGTCATTATTATTTAAGTCCACACTAAATGACTACCTACACAAATGGTAGTAAAAATTATCTATAGAAACAACTACAAGGTTGATAAATAAACCATACAGTACTTTTCAATTTATGGTATTATACTATGGTACTGTGAATCTCAAACAAAACACTTGAGCACAGTTTAAAAAGGCAGTGTGCTAGTTACAGGAGGGACTCCAAAAATTCTGTTCCATTCTCCTGTCAAATGGGTAGATGGAGCATAACCAAAAAATTAATTTAGTAACAATAAGGGCAACAATTTGAGATGTTACAAAGAAATCATGTAATTACCACTATGAGAAAGGAAGTCAACCAGTGTTGCAAACAAATCCCAGGAATATCCAAGATAAAAGACAAAGTTATACCAATACATGTCATATAGTTGTGTGTGTGTGGACATGTACAGACATATACTTCACACAACACTTAAGAATAAGAAAAAAACTTTTTCATTTCCACATATATAGTCCATCCTAATTTACAAAAGATGTGTAGAAAAACTTCATGTAAACTGTTTCATGAATTAAGTCTTATTATTAATGACAGAATGTGTTAAAGTAAATCCTGTCATAAACCCTTCTATAACACAACCACCTACTGCCCTGACCAGTGTGGCTCAGATGGTTGGCCATTACCAGAAAAGCTAAAGGTCACCCGTTTGATTCCTGGTCAGGGCACATGCCTAGGTTGTGGGTTCCATCTGCTTCCCTGCGGTAGAGGCACTTTCAAGAGACAATTGATCCATGCCTCTTGCCCTCCCTTTCTCCCTCCCTTCCCCTCAAATAAATAAATAAATTTCTTAGAAATCATCTACCAAGTGTCAGTTAATTAGTTGGGAAATAAATTAAACTTTATAGTACCTGTATTTGATCTATTTCTATCTGGCTTAATTAAAATTAGGTTTGCCTCTAAATGTAATCAACACATTTCATTATCAAATTCATTTACTGACTTAATCACTATGATATAAGAACAAAGTTTAAAAGAACTTGTAATTCTTTTTTAAAAAGATTTTATTTATTTTATTTTTAGACAGAGGAGAAGGGAGAAAGAGAAGGAAACATCAATGTGTGATTGCCTCTCCCATGCCCCCTACTGGGGACCTGACCTTCAACCTAGGCATGTGCCCTGACAGGGGAATCGGACCAGCAACCCTGTGGTTCGTGGGCTGGTGCCCAATCCGCTGAGCCACACAAGCCAGGGCTCTTTCTTTCTTCTGTTTTTTTTTCAATCCTCACCTGAGGACATTCTCATTTACTTTTTTAAAGAGAGAGCAGAAGGGAGAGAGGAAGGGAAAAAGAGAAATATCGATGGGAGAGAAGCATCGATTAGTTGCCTTCGTATGCACCCAGACCAGGAACCCATGTAGGGACCAGGGGTCAAGTGCAACCTAGGTATGTGCTCTGACAACAATCGAACACGCAACCTTTCAGTTACAGGACAACACTCCAACCACTGAGCCATACTGGCCAGGGCAAAACTTCTAATTCTTGAACTTCACATAGTGGTAGAATTAGGACTACAATTTAGATCTTCTGACTCTTAATCCAGTGCTACTTCCATTACACCAGAAAATGGACAGTTTTCTCAAAAGTTTTTTTAAAAATGTACTCTTCCCTTATTATACTTCTGGCTATTCCTGTGCAACAAATATTGGCTAAAAAAAAAAACTTAAACACACTCCTTGAGTGAGAATACATAAAAAAAGCATTACATGTTTTCCATTCTTCTCAAGCCAGGTTTTTTCTTTTCAATGCATAACAGGAGACAACTTAAATTCATAATTAAAAATCTTAAAAACCACAAAATCAGAATCTGATCAATACATATAGCTACACAGAATACTTTACAAAATCCTGTGATTTTGTTTCTCTCTGTGGACCAAGAAACAATTGTTAACACTGAAATTCAAAAGTTAGCCTTACAAGAATCTGCAATAGATGCTACAACTATTACACAAGAGCTCAATGGAGAAGAGACCAGCACTACCATGCTAATTTATCATGCCACACATTACATGCTAATTGCAGCAGAGAAAAAAATACCTTACCCTCAAAACCAACTAATCAAATTCAGCATCACAAATAACTGGACTTAATGTCTCCTGATGGGAAGCAAATGAAGTACACAGATCACTTAGTAGTATTCTTGCCCAAAAAGATTTAATTTGAAATTAATCAACCCTTTAAACCTAGCTTACAGTTAGCTAACAAACGGGGAAAAGAGGAACACTTTAAACGACACCATGAGGGGAAAAGAAAAATCAGACAAATCAAGAGTGTGATTCATTGTATGAGACAACTAGCTTCATCGCTTTAAAAACTAGTATTTTTCAAGGCAGAAGGTGAGACTGTTCTAGATTAGAAGAGATCAGAGATTTAACAACCAAATTCAGTGATAAACCTTTATCAAGATCCTGGCTTGGTGGGGTTGGCTTTAAAAAGCCATAAAAGATTTTTAGTACAAATGGGGAGATTTAAATATGGGTGAATATTAGATTATATTAAGGAATTAGCAGTAAGAAATTATTAACTAATTACCAATAATAAAATGTTAACTAAGGAAATCAACAAAATTATATTTTGGATATATAAAAAAATGTCCTTATCTTTGAAGAGGCATGCTAACATATTCAGGCATGAAGTATCATGACCTCTATAGCGTAGTTTCAAATGGTTCAGCCAAAAATACTATACATCAATTTATAAAGCAAATATGGCAAGATAGCAACAAATGTTGACTCCAGAGGGTCATCATATGGATGATCACTATTACCAATTTTCGGTATGCCTGAAATTGCCTCATAATAAAGCGGGCGGGGGGCAGGGGGGAGGCTAGAGAGTGCCAATTTTACAAGGGAAAAAAATACAACAACCTGAAACCAAAGCTGTGGGAACTGTCAAGCACCAAACATGACTTCATTCTTAGCATCTGTTAAATATACTTTACCTCTTTAGTAGCAATAAGGTTAACTAGGAATGAAAGCTCCACCTAAAACATTGCTTAAAAGATTGAATCTATAACTACCTGGTAATCCCATTATTTGAGATAAGCCTTTCACAGCTAGTTCTCCCAAAACAGGCACATGGAGAGCATGACTAGACAACCATTCTTTAATGGTATCATTTTCAACATAATTCAACAAGGCTCAACATATTTATATTTTAAGCAAACAACAAGTCAATCTATGAACCATCCACTTGTTAACTCTATAATTTGGTATTTTTTCTACAAATGTTACAAAAACATTAAAGTATAAATTTTCTTAAACCTAGAGAAAATTATACAGTACTATAATTGTGCATTAATCGATTTTTAAATGTTTGCAATTATGCATGAAGCTTCAATTACTCAAAGAAATTTATCAACATTTTCTTCTGTAAAGAAAAATGTAAAGACTTTACTTTTTCACTAACCACAATCAAAGAAATAGCACAGGCCAATGCTAAAATGAGAATTGGCAGTTTGTTTATAAACACTGATTGCTGGCTACACATAAATGAAAGGAAAAAAATCACACCATTAAAATACAACTTTCTACAATATTCTACACTTCAAATTTTTGACACTTAACACAGAAATATTGCATAAGACAATGCACAAATTACGAAGTGTGTTGCCACTGTCACATAATCCAGCAAATTGTGTAATAAGGACGTAGCAAGCAAATAACCCAACTGCAAGTTCCCAGTATGCATCAAGAATAAACTGCGGAAGAAAAATTAAACTTTTCAGAAAACATGCAGTTTTCCCAAATATATTTCTTAAGAGGGGAAATTTCTTTCTCTTCAGTCCTACTGCAAGAAAGGTTAAAGGTGTCGAGGCCATCTTTTAAAAAAACATTATCTTTAAGCTAAGAAATGATTTGGCTAGGCTGCAACAAAACACATCAGTCTATGTTAGCGGCAAGTAAACTACATCTACCTATATATTTAGAATTTACTCCCAGGAAAAAACTCTCCAGGTATTCTTTTTTCTTTAAATATTTGTTTTGAAAGATGCAGAAATAAGTTCTATAGAAAAGACATCGTATTCGAATCAAAGCTTCCCAGATTACCAGCTGCATGACCTCGGTCAAATTCCTGGACCGGACACTCAATATGTGTTCATCTGTAAAATGGGAAACACGTACCACTTCACTGGGCTGAGAAGACGAAGTAAAACAATACAAGACAACTCCCTGGCGCACAGTAAATGCTAGGTGGGCAGATAAATATTCGGTAAAGAGAGAAGGTGAAATCAACCCTGATCAATGGATTACCATAACGTGACAGTATAAAATAGGCACTTTTTCGCTCACTGCATGTAACAATTTTGCTTCTCCCAGGTACCAGTTGCAGTCTTTCTTCTAACATCCCTGCAGAGTACGTGTCCGACAGCTACACAACCCAGCAGTCTGCGCGCGCCCGCGCGCGCACACAGACACACAGAAACACAGACAGACGGACAGAGGCACGTACCGGCCGTTCCGCGGGACGTGGGGAGCCGCAGCCCCGAAGAGTGGTGCCCGCCGGCCTCTGAGCCCACCCCTCCGTCCCGCGCTGTCCGTCACCTCGCACCCGCCTCCTCCCCGTCAGGGGAGGCCGTGGGCCCCAGGGGCCGGAGGGGCGCGCGAGGAGTCCAGCGCGGGCCGGGCGGCCAGGCCTGCTCCTCCTTCAAGTGCAACCACAAACGAACCAAGTGGCGGGCACGCAATCCGTCGCGGGAACCAGGGCCACTCGGCGCCCCTCGGGCCCGGGTGAAGCTGGGCAGGAAAAGAGGAAGCCGCGAGCTGGGCGCCGCCAGATGCGAAGGTGGGACGGGAGTGGGGACTCCTCGGCTGAGGGTGCTGAATCTCAAGGGTAGTCGTCCTCGTCTTCGCCTCGCGAGCCAAGAGACCACCGAAGGCCTCACCCAACAACAGCACTGCCCTACTCAGGAGCTGCCGCGGAGGGCAGCCCAGCCGCCACTACTCACGGACCCGTGACGTCGTGCGTAGTGCGGCAGACGTCATGAACCACTGACGTGTGCGCGCGCAGCGCCCCCGCTTCTGCCCCCGCCCCCGCCCCCGCCCCCTCCCGGACAAACCTCGCGGGCGCGTGCGGAGGCTAGTGCGCGGAACCAGGCGTGGAGAGCGTGCCCGCGCCTGCGCACGCCCGTTGTCCCACCCCTCTCGGCAGGGCGGGTATTTCCAGCCTGAGCACAGACCCTACCATTTGCACTTGGCAGTGCTCCTAGCTACCTTTTCCGGCGCCGAGCGCGCACTTGCCCAAGCTTACGCACCTCGTAGCACCTAGGCCCGCTACCCCCTACGAATTGCTCCGCGCCCAGACTGCAAATCAAATCTCGTGAAGGGATGGTACAGAGCCTGGAAATTCTGCCACCGACTCCGAGTTCATAGCAAGCCGTTTGCAGGCGAAAAACCGCCTGCCCCTTAATTTTTTATTCTGGTTTCAGAATTCTTTCTAAAGGGCTTTTTGTTTGTTTGTTTTTAATGTTTTCAATTTTAAAAATATTTTATTTTTTAATTTTTTATTACCATTTAGTCCCCTTATACCCCCTTCGCCCACACCCTGCATTCACCACAGTTTGTCCATGTCCCTGACTTTTTTTTCCTTTTTGCTGAATCCTTCCAACCCGTACTCTTAGGCATCATCCTGGTATGGGTCTGTCTCTATTTTGCTTGTTACTTCAGTGTGTTCAGTAGATTCCACGTATGGCATTTTTCTTTAAGTGGCTTATTTCACTTAGCATAATGTTCTCCAGGTCTATCCATACAGTCCAAAAGGGTGAAACTTTCTTCTTTTTTACAACCCAGTAGGATTCCATTGTGTAAATATGTCCCATAGTTATTTTATCCACTCATCTACTGATGGGCACAAATGCTTCCATGTCTTGGCGATTGTAAATAACACTGCAACGAACATAGACATGCCTATGTTCTTTCAAAGTAGCACTTTGGCTTCCTTCGGCTATAGTACCAGAAGTGGGATCGTAGGGTCAAAAAGTAGATAAATTTCTAATTTTTTGAGGTATATCCATACTGTTTTCCACAGTAACCACACCCATCTGCATTCCCACCAACAGTGCTGAAGGGTTCCCTGTTCCCCACATCCTTGACAGCACTTGTTTGTTGATTTGCTGCTGATAGCTATTCTGACAGGTGTCAGATGGTTTAATTCGTGTTTCTCTGGTGATTACTGATGTTGAGCATCTTTTCATATGTCTATGGGCCATCCGTATGTCCTCTTTGGAGAAGTGTGAATTCAGGTCCTTTGCCCATTTTTTAATTGGGTTGTTTGCTTTTTTGGTGTTAAGTTTTGTTAAGTACTTTATACATTTTGAGTATTAACCCCTTATCAATGTATCAGTGAATATGTTCTTCCATTCTGTGGGCTTTTTGTTTTGTTGATGTTTTTCTTTGCTGTGCAAAAACTTTTTAGTTTAGTGCAGTCCCATTTGTTTATTTTTTTCTTTCGTTGCCCTTGCCTGGGGAAGGTATCTGGTAAAATATTGCTGCAAGGTATGTCTGAGATTTTGCTGCCTATGTTTTCTTCTATGATTTTTATGGTTTGGAGTTTAACATTTAAGTCTTTGATCCATTTTGAGTTTATTCTTGGCTGTGATGTAAGAGAGTCATCTAGTTTCCTTTTTCTACATGTTAGCTCTCCAATTTTCCCAACACCATTTATTGAATAAACCATCTTTAGCGCATTGTATGTGCTTGCTTCCTCTGCCAAATATTAATAGACCATGAAGGTATGGGTTTGTTTCTGGGCTCCCTATTCTGTTCCATTGGTCTATGTGTCTGTTCTTATGCCAGTATGGGGCTGTTTTGATTACAGTGGCCTTCTAATACAGTTTGATATCAGGTATTGTGATCCCTTCTACTTTGTTCTTCTTTCTCAAAATTGCTGCAGCTATTCGGAGTCATTTATGGTTCCATATAAATTTCCAAAATGTTTGTTCTGTATCTGTGATATACATCATTGGAATCTTGATAGGAATTGCATTGAATCTATAGATTGCTGTGGGTAGTATGGACACTTTAATGATGTTACTTCTTCCTATCCATGAACATAGTGTGTGCTTCCACTTATTTGTATCTTCTTCAATTTCTTTTTTTAGTGTCTTATTTTCTGAGTACAGTTCTTTTACATCCTTGGTTAGATTTTTCCTAGATATTTCATTCTTTATGAAACAATTGTAAATGGGATTGTTTTTTAAATTTCCCTTTCTGTTATTGGTATATAAAAATCCAATTGATTTCTGGATATAAATTTTGTATCTTGCTACCTGGCTGAATTCACTTATCAGTTCTAGTAGTTTCTTGGTGGAATCTTTGGAATTCTGTATGCACAGTATCATGTCATCTGCAAATAAAGACAGTTTTACTTCTTCCTTTCTAATTTGGATGCCTTTTATTTCTTCTTCTTATCTGATTGCTATGGCTAGTACTCTGTTGAATAAGAGAGGTGAAAGTAGGAATTCCTGCCTTTCTCCCAATCTTAAGGGGAATGCTTATACTTTTTGTCCATTGAATATGATGCTGACAGTGGGCTTGTCATATATGGCCTTCACTGTGTTTGTAAATGTAGGTATGTTCCTTCTATTCTCCTTTTGCTGAGTTCTTATTATAAGTGGATGCTCAATTTTATCAAATGCTTTTTCTGCATCTATTGATATGATCATGTGATTTTTATACTTCTCTTTGTTTATGTGGTGGCTCACATTTATGAATTTGTTAACTGTACCAACCTTGCATTACCAGAGTAAATCACACTTAATTGTGGTGTATGATCTTTTAGATGCAGTATTCACTTAGCTAATATTTTATTGATGATTTTAGCATCTATGTTCATCAGGGCTATTGGCCTATAATTTTCATACTTTGTGGTGTCTGTATCTGGTTTTAAAATTAGGATAATGTTGGCCTCATAAAATGAGTTTGGGACCTTCCCTCCTCTTGAAATCTTTGAAATAGTTTGAGGAGAGGTGTTAATTCTCCTAAAATGTTTGGTAAAACTCACTTGAGCCATCCCGTCCAGAGCTTTTGTTTGTTAGGAGTTTTTTTTATTGCTGCTTCAATTTTACTAGATGAAATTTATCCATTCACATTTTCTGATTCTTCCTGATTTAGTTTTGGAAGATTGTACGTTTCTAGAAATTTAACTATTTCATCCAGATTGTCCAGTTTGTTGGCATAGAGGTCTTCATAATATTTTCTTACAATCCTTTGTATAGTTTTGGTGTCAGTTGTTACTTCTCCTCTTTCATTTCTGATTTTATTTATTTGGGTCCTCTCTGTTTTCTGCTTGATGAGTCTCATTAAGGGTTTGTCCATCTTGTTTATCTGTTCAAAGAACCAGCTCTTGGATTCATTGATCTTTTGTATCATATTTTTAGACTTTATTTTATTTATTTCTGTTCAGATATTTATTATTTCCTTCCTTACTCACTGTGGGCTTTGTTTTTTGTTCTTTACCAAGTTCCTTTAAGTGTGAAATTAGTTTATTTTAGCTTTTTCTTGTTTTCTTTTTTTTTTTTTTGAGATACGCCTGTAATGCTATGAATATCCATCCCTCTTAGGATTGCTTTCCCAGTGTCCCACAGGCTTTGGCTTGTGGTGTCCTCATTTTCTTTTGTTTCAAGGTATCTTTTGATTTCTTCCTTGACCTCATTGTTGATCCATTCTTATTTAATAACATTATTTAGCTTCCATGCCTTTGTGTGTTTTTCAGTGTTCTTCCTGTGATTGTTTTCTAGTTTCATTTTGGTCAGAGAAGATGCTTATTATGATTTCAATCTCCTTAAATTTATTGAGACTTGTTTTGTGTTCTTACATGTGGTCTATCCTAGAAAACATTCCATGTGCACTTGAAAAGTTTGTGTATTCTGCTACTTTTGGGTGAAATGCTCTAAAGGTATCAATTAAATCCCTTTGATCTAGTGCATCATTTAAGGCCACTGTCTCCTTATTGATTTTCTGCCTGGAAGATCTATCCATTGAGGTCAAAGGGATGTTAAAATCCCCAACTATAACTGTATTTCTGTATTTCTCCCTTTATGTCATCCATCACGATTTGCTTTACATATTTAGGTGGTCCTATGCTGGGTGCATAAATGTTTACTAGGGTAATGCCCTCTTGTTGGATTTTTTTTCCTTTATCATTATTTAGTGGCCTTCTTTGTCTCTTACTATAGCCTTAGTTTTTAAGTCTATTTTATTGGATATAAGTATTGCTATCCCCACTTTTTTCCCTTTCCATTTGCATGGAATATCTTTTTCCATTCCTTTACTTTTAGTCTGTATATATATATATATATATATATATATATATATATATATAGAGAGAGAGAGAGAGAGAGAGAGACTAAATATATATATTTAGTCTGTATAAATATATATATATTTATATATATAAATATAAATATATATATAAATATATATAATTATAATTATATATACACATATATACATACACATATATACATATACATATATACATATACATACATACATATGGATACGCATATGTATACATACATATGTGTACATATATGTATATGTGTATACATATGTATACATACATATACATATGTATGTGTACATACATATGTATGTATACATATGTATGCATACATATACATATACACATACATATATACATATATATTTATATATATTTTTTTATATTTATATATATATATTTATCTGAGTTGGGTCTCTTGGAAGCAACATATATGTGGCTCTTGTTTTCTTATCCATTCAGCTACCCTCTGTCTTTTGGTTGAGCATTTAAGCCATTTACATTTAACATGATTATTGATATGTATTTAATGCCATTTTATTGTTAGACTGTTTTCCTCTACTTTTGTTAATTCTCTTTTTCTTCTTCTTAACCAAGCCCTTTTACATTTGTTGAAGTGGTAGCTTGATGTTAACAAACTCCTTTAGATTTTTCTTGTCTGGGAAGGTCCATGTTTCTCCTTCAATTTTAAATGATAACCTTGTTGGGTGAGGAAGCCTTGGTTGTAGGTCCTTGCTATTCATCACCTTAAATATTTCATTCCACTCCGTTCTGGCCTGAAATGTTTGTGTTGACTCATCAGATGACAGTCTAATTGGTGCTCCCTTTTAAGTAACTACCTGTTTTCCTCTTGCGGTTTTTAGGATTCTCTCCCTGTCTTTAAGCCTAGACACTTTTAATTATGATGTGTCTGGGTGTAGGCCTCTTTGTGTCCAACTTGTTTGGGACTCTCTGAGCTTACTGGGCTTGTGTGTCTTTTTCCTTCACCAGATTAGGGAAGTTATCAGTCATTATTTCTTCAAATGGGTCTTAATCCCTCACTTGTTCTCTTCTCTTTCTAACATACTCATGATGTGGATGTTCATACACTTCATGTTGTCCAAAATGTTTCTTAATCTATCCTCAGCTTTTTTAATTCTTTTTTTTTTCCACTGCTCCACTTGGGTGTTTTTTCCTACCTTGTCTCCCAAATCACTGATTCGATCCTCCGCTTCATCTAACCTACTGTTTCTTCCTTCCAGTGTTTTATTTATTTCAATATAACAGTCTTTATTTCTGACTGACCCTTTTTATGGTTTCTATGTCTTTTTTTCATGCTGTCGAGTATCCTTATAATCATTACTCTAACATTCTGATAAATTGATTGCCTCCATTCATCTAGTACTTCTGGAGAATTTCTTGTTCTTTCACTTGGGGTCTGTTTCTTTGTCTTCCAATTTTGGCTGCTTCTTTGTATTTTTATATATTAGGTAGATCTTCAAAGACTCTGGTGTAGGCCTTGATCACACCTTCCTTGTGACTGTCCCTGGGCAACCTGTTTGGTGCTATCAGCAATCCATAGTATGTGGCTCCCTCTGCTGGGTCTGGGTATACAGAAAGAACCAGGCTGCACATCAAGGTCAGCTTTTACCAGCACTAGTCCCTGGGGACAGGTCAGCTGAAACCTCAGAGTTCCCAGGGATCTGCCTCTGCCCATAGGCTTGCTGTAGGGTAAAAGAATAAAAGTCTTCCAGTTATACTCCTCAGCAGCAGGGCTTAAGCACCACAGGGTGGGGCTATTGCTTCCCCTCAGGCTGATGCCACTTGAAGGGGATTGCTGTGCCTGAGATGGCTCCTGCAGTATGGAGAATGACTGAGCACAGGGATCCTGGCAGCTCTTCTTTCAGCTCTCTCCCCAGAGCCACCAGCCCCAGACTCTCCTCAAGTGTCTCTAGTCCATTCTGCCCTTCTTCTGCCAGAGCTCAGGGTAAGTGGCTATAATCACAGTTTTGTGCATTGGCCTTTTAAGACGCTGTCTGAGTCTTCCATCATCTCTCCCTAGCAGACAGAAACCCTGCTGCTTTTCACAGCCATGTGTTATTTGGTTTTATTTCCCAGTTCTGGTGCCATAAGCTAGGAAGCCCAGCTTGGGGTTTAGACGCCATGCTTCTCAGGGGAACCATAGGGCAGTTGAAATATCCCTCCAGAACTTTAGCTGCACCTGTGGGAGCCCAACCATCCCTCTTGCACCTCCTCCACTCTTGCTACCAGTCACATTGTGGTGATGTGGCTGCTTCCATCTGTCAGTGGTTATAGGCTTCTCCCCAGTTAGTGTTCAATTGGTTATTCAGGGTGATTTTTGTATAATATAGTTGTAACTCCAGTTTGGTCCTGGGAGGAGGTTGGTGTAGCTTCTACTTACTCCTCTGCCATCTTGGGTCTCTCTCTGAAGGACTTACACATTATTGTCAGCTTGTCACTTAACCATAAACCACCCTGCCTGGATATCAGCCTAACTTACACAGTGATTCTGTTTAGTTCTTTATCACCCTTTTAGGTGATAGATGAGGAAACTTTGGCTCAGAGAGTGGGGAGACACCCACCCCAGAGCTAGTGGAAGAGTTTAAACCCAAATCTCTTTCCTTTCATGTCCATTGATTTTTTTTTATTTTTTAATTATATGTTATTGATTGTGCTATTACAGTTGTCCTGATTTTTCCCCCTTTGCCCACCTCTACCCAACACCCCCCACTCCCTCAGGCAATCCCTATACCATTGTTAATATCCATGGGTAATGCATGTAAGTTCTTTAGCCACTCCATTTCCTATACTGTGATTTACATCCCCATGGCTATTCTGTAACTACATATTTGCACTTCTTAATCCCCTCACCATTTCCCCATTCCCCTACAACCCCTTCCATTTGGTAATCATCAAAATGTTCTCCATATCCATGATTCTGTCTCTGTTTCTCTTGTTTGCTTAGTTTGCTTTTTAGCTTAAATTGTTAATAGTTATGTATTTTTTGCCATTTTATTGTTCATGGTTTTGATCTTCTTATTCTTAAATAAGTCCCTTTAACGTTTCATATAATAAGGGTTTGGTCATGATGAACTCCTTCAGGTTTTTTCTTGTCTGGGAAGCCCTTTATCAGCCCTTTGATTCTGAATGATATTTTTGCTGGGTAGATCAATCTTGGCTATAGATCTCTGCTTTTCATGACTTTGAATATGTCTTTCCAATCCCTTCTAGCCTGCAAATCAGCTGATAGTCTTAAGGGAACTCCCCTGTAGATAACTAACTTCTCTCTTTCATCTTTTAAGATTCTCTCTTCATTTTTAGCCTTTGGCATTTTAATTATGTGTCTTGGAGTGAGACTCTTTGCATCCATCTTGTTTGGGACTCTTCTGTGCTTCCTGGACTTGCATGTCTATTTCCGTCACTAAATTAGGAACATTTTCTTTCATTATTTTTTCAAATAGATTTCCAATTTCTTGTTCTTTCTCTTCTTCTTCTGGTACCCCTATGATGTGAATCTTGGACCCCTTGAAGTTGCCCCAGAAGCTGCTTATACTACCCTCATTTTTTGGATTCTTTTTTCTTCTTCTTGTTCTAATTTATTGTTTTTTTTTTTTGTTTCCTTATGTCCCAAATCATTGTTTTGATTCTCAGCTTCATCCACTCTACTGTTTTTTCCCTGTAAATTGTTCTTTATTTCAATTAGTGTATCCTTCATTTCTGAGTGGGTCTCTTTTTTGCTACTGAGCTTCTCACTAAGTTCCTTGAGTATCCTTATAACCAGTGTTTTGAACTCTGCATCTGATAGATTGTTTATTTCCATTTTGTTTAACTCTTTTTCTGGAATTTTGATTTGTCTTTCATTTGGCCCCATTTCTTTGTCTCCTCGTTTTGGGCAGCCTCCCTGTGTTTGTTTCTATGTATTAAGTAAAGTTGCTTTGACTCCATATCTTGGTAGTGTGGCCTAATGTAGGTGTCCTGTAGCGTCCAGTGGCACAGGCTCCCCTACCACCCAAGCTGGGTACTCAAGGTGCACCCTTTGTGTGAGCTGAGTACACCCTCCTCTTGTAGATGAGCCTTGGTTGTTGTTGGCAGATCAATGGGAGGGATTTACCCAGGCCAGTCAGCTGCAAGGATTGGCTATGACAACTGACCACCAACCTCCATCCTCCGTAGAGGATCAGATGTGCAGGGGCAGGGTGGTGGTGCTCCAACATGGTCTGTAGCTGTTCAACAGATGTGCAGGCCCTGGGGTTTCCTGGGTGATGCAGGCCAAGATCAGCCCCAAACTGTGTTTTGCCTGGGGCCATCATGCCTGGGTTATAAAGCAATCTGAGATGACTGCTACTTATGCTGGGCTTGGAGATTCCCGGGCAAAGCCAAGTCATGATCTGGGCAGGCTACTGCTAGTGACATGCTGGGGCTCACTGAGGCCAGTTGTTGCTTCTTTCAGAAGATTTAAGAAGTTGTGTAGCATGAGCCTATACCAGCCATTCATATAAAAATGCAGCTTGGGTAGGCCTATAATTCGGGGTGGCATAGTATCTAGAGATCAACAAGGTGAGTCAAACAATGTTAGCAAGGTTGATAGAGTCTCATATATGGTACCAGCTTGTAGGCTCTGTAGCTCTGTGGGGGCAGGTGGGAGAGCCTAGAAAAGGGACAGTGGCCTCAGCTTACTTTGATGCCAAACACTTCAGTTCCTCCCAGTATACCACTGGTACCTCTCAAGCTGCAACCTCAGTGCTGGAGCTCAGAGGGAGTGAGTCTGAGTAGGAGAGTCTGTGTGTGTGTTCTTTAAGAGGAACTGCTTAGGGCTCCAGAAGTTTCTTCCATCGACTCAATCCCTGCTGGTTTTTGCAGCCAGAAGTTGTGGGGACTTACCTTCCTGGCATTGGAATCCTGGGCTGGGGGGCCTGGAGTGGCTCTGGGATTCTTTGCTCATGAAATTTCCCTCCTGAATTTTTATCCACCACACATGGTTGTGGGAATAGCCCATTCCATGTCTGCACCCCTCCTACTGGTCTGGATGGATGTGGTTTCCTTAATTCTGTAGTTTTTGGGCTTCTGATATACTTAATCTCTGATGGTTCTGAGTGATTGTTGTTCTCTATTTCAGTTGTAATTTTGATGAGGTTGTGTAAAGAGGTGAGCCATGTCTGCCAATGCTGCCATCTTGACTGGCAGTCTCTAAACCTGAATCTCTTAATACTAAATCCCTCCTTTGCCCTCCTCCCCTGTCACCCACAGGAGGTCCTCTGTAATGTGACTAATCTGCATTCTGTGTTTTCACCCCATCTTCTCTGATCCAAAAAGCACTTTTTCCTCCCCAGGTCTCCTTTCCTAAAATATCTCTAACATCTTCCAGTAACTTTCTTCCCTCATTCAAAGTGTCTTTGGTGTCTCAGTACATTATGGACCCCATCCCCTTTCTGCCTATTCTAGATAAAGTTTTCACTCTAGTACTTGAAATGAGAGAGGTGGAAGTGGCACCCAACAGCCTGAGGTAAGGAGATGCCCCAATTTAGGGGTCCCAGTGCATCAGTGGAGCTGGAATTGGTACCTCTAAGGCAGGGACTGAGGGAGAGGGTGCTATGGAATGTCACAATGTCTTGGGTCTCCTTCCTGGAATTTTTATTACAGACCCTTTAGCAGAGATGTCAAATGAACAGGAACAAAGGTGTTCATTGACAGCTGATTGTCATAGTGAACACCTGAATACCACCTAAATAACTGTCAGACTGAGCTGATGAATAATAGTCCCTCCACTAAGCAGAGAATTAGGCAACCAACGCGAAGAAAAGCATATACCTATACTGAAAGACTTTGAAAATATAGAGCTATCAATAAATAGAAAATAAGTTTGCTCCTGCCTGTTTAAAAAGTGAAGGATTCTTAAGGTTATATACACATAAAATCAAGGTCTTTAAGATTCCTTTGGGTTCTAACATCCTAAGCCTGGAATGCCACAGAAAGGAGGATCTCAACATCCTTGAGGGTGTGATTTAAATTAAACATCTACCTTGTTTTCCACAGTTCCTGACGTGACCCACATAGCAGGAATTCAATAATTACCTGTTTACTTCCAGCCAAGATGGAGGCATAGGTAGACACACTGTGCCTCCTCACACAATCAAAATAACAACAACAATAATTTAGAAACAAAATAACAACCAAAACTGACAGAAAATTGAACTGAAAGGAAGTCGGACAACCAAGGAGATAAAATAGACACATCCATGCAGACTGATAAGCAGGGCGGAGTCAGGCAGCCGAGCAGAGATGGGATGCAGCACAAAAAATGGAGGCACCCGGTGCGAAAAGGCACCTCCACCACATACGTGGCGGCTGGCAATTGTGAAGCGGGACACAGAATGCAAGGCGGCTGATCAGCGGTACCACATTCACATGTAGAAAGCTGGGGAGCGAGACAGACCCCGTAACCCAGGGCCCTAGCACCAGGAAATAAAGCCTGAAAACACCAATTGAAAACACCTGTGGGGGCTGAGGTGCAGGGAGAGACTCCCAGCCTCACAGGAAAGTTCGCTGGAGAGACCTACAGGGTCCTAGAACATATACAAGCCCACCCACACAGGAGTCAGCACCAGAAAGGCCCATTTTGCTTAGGGGAAGTGGCTGAAGGGACTGAAATCCAACAGAGAGCAGAGCAAGCACCACTGTTCCCTCTTGGACTCTGCCCCCACATACAGCATTACAACCCAGCCACTGGGTTGCCCCGCCCTGGTGAATACCTAAGGCTCCACCCCTCATATGTAACAGGTGCGACCTGACCAAAAAAAATGGCCCAAATGGAAGAACAGATCAAACCTCCACAGGAAATACAACTAAACAACAAAGAGATAGCCAACCTATCAGATGCACAGTTCAAAGCACTGGTGATCAGGATGCTCACAGAATTGGTTGAATTTGGTTGCAAATTAGATGAAAAAATGAAAGCTACACTAAGTGAAATGAAGAAAAATGCACAGGGAACCAATAGTGATGGGAAGAAAACTGGGACTCAAATCAATGGAGTGGACCAGAAGGAAGAAACAACCAACCAAATGGAAAAGAATGAAGAAACAAGAATTCAAAAAAATGAGGAGAGGCTTAGGAGCCTCCAGGACATCTTTAAATGTTCCAACATCCGAATTATAGGGGTACCAGAAGGGGAAGAGGAAGAGCAATAAGTGGAAAACTTATTTGAATGAATAATAAAGGAGAATTTCCCCAGTCTGGCAAAGGAAATAGACTTCCAGGAGGTCCAGGAAGCTCAGAGAGTCCCAAAGAAGGTGGACCCAAGGAGGAACACACCAAGGCAGATCATAATTACATTAGCCATGATTAAAATGAAGGAGAGAATCCTAGAAGCAGCAAGAGATAAAGAGACAGTAACCTACAAAGAAGTTCCCATCAGACTGTCAGCTGATTTCTCAAAAGAGACCTTACAGGCTAGAAAAGGATAGAAAGAAGTATTTGAAGTCATGAAAGGCAAGGACCTACATCCAAGATTACTCTATCCAGCAAAGTTTTCTTTTAGAATGGACGGGCAGATAAAGCACTTCTCAGATAAGGTCAAGTTCAAGGAGTTCATCACCACCCAGCCCTTATTATATGAAGTGTTAAAGGGATTTATCTAAGAAAAAGAAGAAGAAAAATATGAACAGTAAAATGACAGCAAACTCACAATTATTAACAACTGCACCTAAAACAAAAACAGAAACAAACTAAGCAAAGAACCAAAACAGGAACAGAACCACAGAAATGGAGATCACATGGAGGGTTAGCAACAGGGGAGTGGAAGGAGGAGAGAGGGGGGAAAAGGTAGAGAATAAGTAGCATAGATGGTAGGTAGAAAATAGGGGAAGGGCAAGAATAGTATGGGAAATGTAGAA